>DVQO01000085.1:0-33652 GCA_018231785.1 Danaus gilippus
GAAACGCGATATAACCGAACTCCACGCAGGCGAAGCTGCGGGCGGAAAGCTAGTATGATATATATTAGCTACAACTATTATCATTATGATTTCCAAAGAGGGTTGTCAGGCAGGCGGCCGGTCGTAAAAACAATTATCCAAAACTATTAACAACATGTAAGCCAGACCCTGGCTGAAGCTGGGAAATTGCCAGGAAGAAAAACTATTATCATTATGGTACTATCAGCTAATGTGTCCTTTTATACAGGATGCTCTTGGAGAGGTCGTGTTTGTTCAGTTGCCAGAAGTAGGTCGAACGGTGGCTGCTGCTGAAGAAGTAGGTGCTTTGGAGAGTGTCAAAGCGGCCAGTGAGGTCTATTCTCCTGTATCAGGGACTGTGAGTAAAGGATTTGACAATGATAGAAGCAAAGAAGAGTAACAATTACTTGTGTGTAAATAAAATAGTAAGGCACAATAGGAATTTTAAGTAAATCACGTAGACACATAAAAAAACTATGTGGCCATGACTTACCTTCTGTTCTTTTTATGTCTATCATCGAGAGTAGTAAAGGCTTTAAACTAATTTGATTTTGTAATATTTAATACATTAAAGTCATTTTATGTTAATCGGGTTTAACGTCTAAATGAAGATATTTGAGTACAAACAAAAACAAATAAATATCTCAAACGAGTTTAAACGTGACGATCACCCAATCAGTT
Source organism: Danaus gilippus (assembly GCA_018231785.1). Lineage (NCBI taxonomy): Eukaryota > Metazoa > Arthropoda > Insecta > Lepidoptera > Nymphalidae > Danaus > Danaus gilippus. The sequence continues at coordinate 700 of DVQO01000085.1, forward strand.
AGATACACATTCGATTAAATATAAATAAACAAAAAACTGGAGAAACATATACATATATTTATGTATAAAGAGTATTTTAACTTTATATTATATTTGTTTAATATCAAACGGTATATTTCAACTTATATACTTATTTTACCTGACTGTTGCTGCAAGTCCAATTAGTTTGGACAGCGTTACTGGAGAGATTGGGGCGTCTAAGTAAAATACTGCTATAAAACAAGCCTGAAAACACTAATGTGTTAGGAAATGTTTTCTCTATAACACACACTTATACTAATTGTGTTATGTAATAAGTTTTTCATAATTCATAATAATAATGCCTTTTTTATTACTTACTACTTCTGGGTTAGGTTAGGACATTTTTTTTGCTGCAGTCGAATGTATTTCTTTTAAACGTAAATCCCTGGATTGTTTGTATTTTATAGAAAACCCTTAAAATAAAATTATGAAGTTAAGCAATTAAGTTGTTAATTGTTAATATCTTTAACTATTTTACAACATGTTCTGTGGAAGAGAGGAACATGTTGTGCCAACCCTACATAAAGTGGGATCAGGGCAGGAAAAAAAAACAATAATCTTTATGCAATTAAGAGCGTCTAGATTTTTTATATGACTTTCGAGTTTGTCTTTTCTGTAATATATTTGTTGTATTACATTTTAACTATCACATAGTTTAATTTTTTAATGCATTTCTAAATGCTAAACGTATGTACAATTCCTGAACTAATATTTTTCAACGTAGATACATTCAAATATTTCTTATTATGCTCCTAGCATTCGACCTTTGGTGTATGATCCAATAAATTCAATTCTTATCGTTAGATAACTGAGAAGAATGACACCGTGGAGAGCAGTCCGTCCCTCATCAACAAATCTTGTTATGAAGATGGCTGGCTGTTCAAGGTCAAGCTGAGCAAGACAGATGAACTGCAATCTCTCATGGACCAGGAGACATATGACAAGTACCTCGAAGAATCGCACTGACCTTACTCTACTTATCAAAACACTCAGTCACTTTCAGATTTCTTGGTGAAATTTAGTTCAATGTACATTATACATATGTAAAAGCAATTTGGATTTCTACTGTTGTAAGCTTTTAAAATATGCGTGTTTTACTAATGTGGAATCGTAACTGAGTTTATGATAAAGTGAAAAAGATAATTCTTGATATATTAGTTGTGAATCTGTTACATAATTTTATTAAATATATTTTAAGTCTTGACGTATTCTTATTTAAAATGCTCATTAAATTAGGTTATATTTTTATTTAGGTCTGGGATATAATGGAAATGAACACAGGGAATTCTGATTAATTTTCACATATTTTTTGTATATAATTTAAAATAAGGTTTTATACAAAAAAAGGATTAAAATTCTTATTTTATTTGATGAAAAGCGTGCGTAGAATTGGTTTAATTTTGACGCTGACATTAATATAACTCTCATTCGTAAAATCAACTCAAGATTGACATATTAAGAGACGACACCTCTCATCATTCAATATATTCAACGTGCGGGTGCCGAGTCCATCGTTACAGGGAGAGGAGCTTCAACAGTGACTGGGACTTGCGACCCAGGTGTAGGTTTAAGGGACCCTATCAAACGCGTTAAACGCTCACCTCCACCGTCCAAGTTCCTTTCTCTACCTAATCAAATTTGAAATTGTTGATTTGTTTATCAGAGGATTTTTGACGTATAAGATACTCGACAAATATAAATTTGTTACATACTTATTATTACACATTATTGTACAAAAATATTTTTTGTTATACTGTTATATATTATATAGCTACTTCGTACTTAATTAACTTGAAACTACAGAATACATTTCTGTGAATATTCGTAAAATCTAAAACTATACAAATATTTTGTAAATATTTAAATTATGTGTGTTCATCTATCACATTATAAGCACCAATAAACTAATGACGTAAAGACACACTAACAATTTTATAGATATTAACATTTTTATGTATCGATAAATTTAAAACTTAGTTTACCTTGACGGACAATTATATTTTTGAAGGTTCGTTAGTAAATGCCTTGTTTTAATTTAACAAACAGAGTTCTGTGAAACTGGGTCTAAACGTTTTCTTATTTAATAGTGTTTGTTCTTTTATTAACAAACGATTTTGCAGGATTCACTTCAATTAACATAAACAAATCAACTGGAAAGAAATCATGTGTTTTGAAATTATTTTCATTAAGTCTAAGTTTGGTCTATTTTAAAGATATGTAATCTCAGGTTAACCAAAGTATTAGATTTTTTGGACCTGTTTTATTGTTGAAGTACCAAAAACCTAAAGAATATAGATTTTTTTCAGTCTTACTTATATCTCTATATATTTAACATACATTTCATATAAATGTAATCTTAGAATTTTTGTTACACTTTCTTCTGGATACAAATTATGACATGAAACATTGTAGATTTTGAAGGTCATAAAAAACTGCAGTCAAACGAAAAATTTATGGCCGCTAAAAGATGGATATCTATTTCAGAAACTGCAAAATATTTTTTTATGTGTTTAAGATTTCCTAATGCTCAAAAAAAGGTATCCTGCGTTATAATTCCTGTTATTATCAATTTTAATTTTTCGCCAATAAAGACTTTTCTTTAAGTATCAAGATCTGATTTTCCCAACATAACAAATAGAAGTATTCAAAACAGTTAAACAGGTCTCGTCTGAAATGAAATCTGTACTTTTGTTTTGATCTAGCAAAAAATTAATTCTACATATGGCACTTGAAAATAAGATACGTTTTATCAACTAATATTATTATATTATTCTATCTCTTTCTAAACAACACATTCTAGATCGTTGTCAAATATTACCTTATTACCAAACATTATCAATAACAAGGTATACATAAAACGTTCAAGATTAAAAAACAAAGTTCTTTTCTCATGTAAATAGTATTTGAAACTTAGAGAGCAGCGGCTCCAGATATAATTTCTATGAGTTCTCTCGTGATGACTGCCTGGCGAGTTCTATTAAAGAGGAGAGTTAACTTCTTGATCATGTCATCAGCGTTCTTGGTAGCATTATCCATGGCAGCCATCCGAGCTGATTGTTCTGATGCTGCCGATTCCTTGAGAGCGTAGAACAGAAGAGCCGCCAGCGTCCATTCTGAATAGCTCTCGAGTTGATCCTCTTCAACATCATCAAAGGCGTGCATGTTAGGTGCTCGCTGGAAGAGAAATACGTCATGTTTTAAGATTTTTGGAAGAAATTTATGGCATAAAATGGACCATTAATATTGTACTTTAGAAGAAAAAACTATTTAGAGTTATTTAATACAAAATTCCGTACTTCCTTTATTTCTTCCACTTAATAATTTAAGTAATCTACATTAAGACCGTTCAGTAATATTTGTATTTTAATATTAACAACTATTATTGCATCATTGGGTTAATAGTAGTGCAATTTAATTAAAAAAGTATACTTGCATTTACTTTTATGGATATTGCGACGGCGTGTAAAAATTAATATAGCCAATAAATAAGTAGATAATTATTTTCAAACGAACCTCAATTTTATCCTTGTGGAAAACAGGGATGACAGTAAGCTCGTATTTAACGGCACTGAAATATTTGTTGTAGTAGATTTCACCTAAGTCGTATATGAACCCTGATTGCATTATAGATGCTGCTATGGCAGATGCATCAGCGAATACTGGAGAAATACGACCGATCTGATACAAAGATTCATTATGAAATAAAATGACGAACAACCAGCTAACTAATAGTTACAGAGTAAGTTCTCCACTAAAAGTTATGTGAAGACGATTCAATATATTTAAATACGCAAAAAGAATCATTAATTTTATTTTATCTATAAAAATTATTGTTAATTTTGATGATAAATAAAAATTACATATTATTAAGAAAATCGAACTTATATACCTAATGTGATCTGAGATTTTCGCTTGTATTCATTTAAATAAAACTAAAGTTTACGGATGATATTACTCGTTTTCATTATTTTACAATAATAGGCATTATTTAGTTGTAAAATAGTAAAAAACGCGTACTATCTGAAAGCCTAAGTTTCTGTATGTAGACGAGACAAAATCTCTTAGCATTCCTTGTATTCACGAAGCGGTGTCTGGTTCATCGTTGTAGTGAGAGGAGCTTCAACAGTGCCTGGGTATTGCGACCCAGGTGTAGATTTAAGGCGCCCCTATCTAATGCGCGTTAAACGCTCACCTTTTGTAGAATCAAAAATTACGTAAAATACAGGTAAACAATAATTACGTCTTTGACATTCATGAGCATATTCTCGCTGAAGATACGTCTCAGGATCGCTCTGGATTTGTCACCGATACAGATCAGTTTATTGCTGGCGGGTTCCGTACTGCGATCGGTCAGATTCTTCCTTATGCGACGGGATATACCAGAATGCACTCCACCGCAAAGGCCTCAAACAAACCAGATTTTTTTTTTGATCGATAACAAATACAGTGTTTCAACTTAATGTTCAAAATCCATACTATATGTCAAGTCATGTTTCAGTCAATAATATTTTGATGTTGTTATGGTACATAATATTCGTGTATCATAACTATGTATGGGCTTGGGCTTTCCGATTATAATACGACCTTTAACATGTAGATAACTTAGCAAATTAAAAGTCTATATGATGAAAATTATCAACAAAGTTACACCACGTCGTATGTATAGTCATATAATACGACGCATGCCATTCAGTGGAGTGTTCCACTTTATGTTTTCCTTATGTTTGACCGCAAAAGAATTTAAAGGTAGATTGTAGTGATTTTTTTCTATTTTTTTTACAATAAATATGAAATGTGCGAATGATATGTCGTCATATATAATACATTAGGTTAATTAAAAATAACGTATGACTTGAGATTGATATATACCTATATATATATAGATATTTTTTTTGGCTGTATATAATGTATCTGCGGTTCTTTGTTATCTATACCAAAAAACTAATTAATATTCTTTTGTATACTTTTCAATTAGACTTTTTTTATAAATTCAATCCACAGAAATTTTTAAAAATTCTTGATATAGAATGGTCTAGAATACATTTTCTGAATCTCTTCATTAGTCAATACTTACTCCTAAGTACGGAAAGAATTCAGTGCTCAAGTCTATTATTCTGTACATTTTCTATAGTTTTTATTTACTATATATTAGCCTTGAGGTAAAATCATACGAAAGCATCATCGGCCGTGATCTAAGTGATAGCCTGTACCTACTTGCGTATTAATAGCTCAGTATTATCGCGACCCGAAAACCTTGTCATTATGACTTCAATAAATTAGTTTAACGCCTTTTTCTCTTAACATTCGTTACTATAAACGCTTACGTATAAATATTATTATAGATCATAGTATTATTGACACGGGTTTGTGATACGAGTAACATCTCCTATTGATAAGCAGTATCGCACATGATGGGAGCGTGTGCCGAGCCAGTGCGACAAGTTATCAACCAGGGGTCACCATCTGATATATCATCCTAATTATTCATAATCATCACATCACATCGCAGTTCATAAATGATTTACATATTGCTGTAATATACTTGTTTATATACATATTTTTATGTTAAAGGTGGCAAACGAAATGACCTAATTGATAGGCACTAGCTGCCATAGCCTATGGACATCCGCAATATCTCTGTTGCGGATGCATCGCCAACCTTGTTTTTTTAAGACTAGGGAAGGGTGGGAATAAGGGAATGTCAGGGAATAGTTGGAATAGGGAAAGGGCAACCGAGTCTATCACTCATCGGACGCAAAAATAAAGACTACTTTACGCCAATATTCTATGAGAGGGTGATACTTCCCCGGTCGAGCCAGCACATGTTTGATCTGTAGTTACATGACTACAGCTAGGTTCTACCATCTACGAGTTTTTGTGCTATCAAATCTCACCTCTGTCTGAAGTCACAGCGACATACAGTCTTTTCACTTTCTTCGCATCTTTTCCCTCCTCAATTTTCCCAACAACCGGTTCTGGCGGCGGTTCATCTTTGGATTTATCATCTGGTTTCTTCTCTGGTTTCACCAAGTGGCTGGACTCGTAAAATTTCCGTGGTCCGTAGCCGAATGGTCGTGCTGAGCTTAATTCGCGTTCCGCTTTCGTAAACCTTTAATTTTTACGATTTTTAATATAAAGTTAAAACCTTTATTATTGATATTAATATATTTACTTGCTCGCGGACACCATTTTCATAGTCTTAGTGATTTTCTGAATATTTTTAATAGACTTCAAACGAAGCGAAACCTGTTTCAGCTGAACCATTTTACAATATTACAAGAGCCAAGATGAATCTATAACCTTTTTCTACTACCAACATCCATTGCTATACAAAAATAATTGTTATTATTATTTATAATAATTTATCTAGCGTCTATCAACAAATGGCTTTTAACTGACGTTAAAGGCTACGTATGTCATGTCATAATTTTGACCAAGTAGATTGTAATCGCATATGAATAAAGTTTTAACAAGCATTACTTATTTAAGTAAAACCGATAAAAAATAATAAAAATACTAGTATATATATACATATATATATACACGTTATCAGTATTAACTATGAAGACTTTCATCATTCGAAGCCGTCGATAAAATTCGTGCCAAATATTTTTATTAACATTCTAGTAGGTTCTACAAACGTCGTAAAACATAATTTCGCACACAATAATATCAAATGACGTATTTATACATCGACATAACATAATGATAAGACATATCCCAGATAACACATCGAGCCTCCGATGCAGGCTTTACTTAGAAATTAATTGATAGCTATAAAACCCTAAAATTTCTTTGAAATTAATCTATGTATCCACATAATTCGTTTTAAATACGTATATATATTGATTTTCAATTGTGATGAAATAAATAAATAAATAATTTTTTGTGTTCTTCGTTTAATAAAACAATATTATCAGTTGAAGCGACTGTATAACGTTAATGACGCAGTCCGTCTCATAAAAGGGGCTGAGATGTGTCAAGTTTGTTTCTGTGTCGTTCTTACCACCGTCTGAACAAGTACGGAAAATGGAGCCGAGTGTTAATATACTATCTACTTCGCCTATGGATAAGGTACGGATAATGCGATATATTGCGAATTTAATTTTTTGTTAATAATATTTATAATATTTATTCTTTGTTTTTTGTAGATACTATATGCCACTGAATTTTGGCTAATTTATAGATTTATGTCTTAAAAGCTCATGTAAAAAAAATTGCAAATTACTTCCAATAACCCAATCTTAAATTGTGTGTTAATATGTATTTATTAAATTATATTATTAAACCATATAATACAATCAAAGCGAACTTTAATTGGGCTCAAATAACTGAATTCCGCCAACAGATAATTCTTTGTTAATCGCTACACGCAAAAACTATAAAGAATGCGGTAATGCCTTTTTATATAAAGTTCATTCAAATTATGTTAACTTAATTCGCATTCCAATTACATAGTTATAGCCATCTATAGATACTTATTATAGATAGAAAAAATCTATAGATAGTGTTGTTTTGTCAATAAAACTTTCGATCTCATTCTATTTAGTAATTATTATTATATTATTTATATGTTATTTTGAAAACAAACTCAAAACGTCATTAATCAAACGTCGTGTTGTTTTTCAACATCACTGGTGATAATATTTTAATTTATTTCAATTACTAATGACGTCTCTTCATTCAGCGCGGTCAGATCGGCCGTCCACTTTAACCAGCGAGGGTTATCACATCGATAAAGCAGCCTCAAATATATTTTATATCATCGTATATATTATGATAACGTGATAATTTTAATTCGTTCGCTTTAGTTTGAAATCTCTATATTGAGTTGATTTTAATTGTCAATTAACAAAGCTGCCGCTGCTTTTATTTTTGTCAAGTATTTCTGGACAAGGTACAGAAAATAATTTTAATTACGGTTCAAACGGCACCATGTGTTGTATGTTTGAGGTTTTAATTATACTAAATCAATAATTTTGAACGAAAAAACATATTTTTTATGATATTTGTGTTTTTTTCCTACAGCCAAAGTTAATGCAGGGTGGCAATTACATAGCAGAGGGTCGCGACTCTAAAAAATCAACATGGCTTCTCTTCTCTCCGGAGACTCCAGATCAAGCTGGTTCTTTGGAGAAATTTCTGAGTATCTTCTCATCTCACGGAGTCAACCTGAGCCACATTGAATCTCGCTCGTCTGCCAGGAGGCCGGGATACGAATTCATGGTTGAGTGTGAACACGAATCCGGAGACTTTGGGGCCGCTTTGGATGAGCTAAAGAAGAGCACTGGATATCTCAACATTATTTCTAGAAACTACAAGGATAATAGATGTAAGCTTCTTATTGAATTTGAATTTTTTTTATTGAATGTGTTTTTGAAAGAGCGCTTAAGCAGTGGAATAGTAATGATGAAATGCAGAGATAAGTATTATTTTTAATTTCCAGCTGCGGTGCCGTGGTTCCCCCGCCGTATTCGTGATCTGGATAGGTTCGCTAATCAGATATTGTCTTATGGAGCTGAGCTGGACGCTGATCACCCAGGCTTCACTGACCCCGAGTACCGCGCGAGGAGGAAGTACTTTGCCGATATCGCTTACAACTACAAGCACGGCCAGCCGCTGCCACACGTGAACTATACTAAAGAAGAAATTAACACTTGGGGAGTAGTGTTCAGGAAGCTCACGGAATTGTACCCGACTCACGCCTGCAAAGAACACAATCATGTTTTTCCGCTTTTGATTGAGAACTGTGGCTATAGGGAGGATAATATTCCACAACTTGAAGACGTATCTAACTTCCTCAAAGGTATTAACAATATAATGTTTTACAAATGAAATTGTCATTTAAATTGTAGAACGAACACTAAATTTTTTCTCTTCATCAGATTGCACTGGATTCACTCTCCGTCCAGTGGCAGGTCTCCTATCTTCACGAGACTTCCTCGCTGGCTTGGCGTTTCGTGTATTTCATAGTACTCAGTACATCAGGCACCATTCTCGTCCGCTTTACACTCCTGAACCTGATGTCTGTCACGAGCTCCTAGGTCACGCGCCATTGTTCGCTGACCCCGCATTCGCACAATTCTCTCAGGAAATCGGTCTGGCGTCATTGGGGGCTCCTGATGATTTTATCGAAAGACTTGCAACGGTAAATTTATACACACATCTACATATTATTGATATCAAAAGCCTTAAATAAGGATGTAATTTATCTTTTATTTTTCAGTGCTTTTGGTTCACCGTTGAATTTGGTCTGTGTCGGCAAGAAGGTCAGCTGAAAGCATACGGTGCCGGTTTGCTGTCATCATTCGGCGAGCTTCAATACTGTCTCTCAGATAAGCCACAACTCCAGGAGTTTGAACCAGAAATCACGGGAGAACAGAAGTATCCCATCACTGAATACCAACCAATATACTTCGTTGCTAACAGTTTTGAAAGTGCCAAGGAAAAGATGATGTGAGTATTCATGCATATGTATTTTAAGTTATGAAATTTTCTTTTACTTATATTAATTGTATTATTTAGATTTTTACTTTGTTTTTTACATATAATTACCTAAAATTACACCTCCTAAAGGAGTTATTACTAACTTTTATTGTTTATTCTCTATATTCTGGAACACCTCTATCCAAATGCCGATAGACAGCCAGTTACTTTTCCACTTACAATATGTCTCAATAGAAACAATAGCATGTTTAAAAAAATGTTTTCTGAGCATTGTTTATAAACAATATCAGTTATTAAGTTTTTCGTTCATTTTAGACATCTCTCTCTCTCTCTTTGCAAAACAAACTTCAGCAATTGATAATAGTTATTGAAAATTTTACATTAATTATATAATGTTACAGCAAATTCGCCCAAACAATACCACGTGACTTCGGAGTGAGATACAACCCCTACACTCAAAGTATTGACATCCTGGACTCTCCACGGCAGATGAAAGATCTGCTGAAAGGCATCCGCCAAGAAATGGAACTCCTCCTTGGCACCATGGACAAATTGTAGATATATAATTATCGTAAACTATAAGATATAGGAATTAATTAGTTTTAATAACCTTTAGTACTATGTAAAAGTGATTATTTTATATTGTACGAGATATTACATTAGTGATATCCCATTTAAATTTGTACCTCCGTATTAAAGACTTGAAATACAGTTTTCATTTGTATTCAAATATTTTTTTATGTTCTACAAATAAAAATAAAGTTATGTTATAGTTTAAAATGAAATAGAACAAAAATGGATAAAGAAATTGTTATTGAATATGTTTGTGAAGGCTTTAGATGAAAAATATTTATTTTGCTTTGACATTTTTTGTTATATTCTTGTATAAAGTAGGTACAGTGTAGTAGGTTACTACATAACGAATAGCAAATAACATAGGTTTCCTATAATTTGTAAAATTTTCTTTCCATTAATTCATTTTGTAAAACCATCTAAGTGAACATTTATTGTTAGAGAGTAACTCTAGTTTATAAGACGTAATATTAATGTATATATTGTGTAATGTAATAAAACAATATTTTGATCAACATAATATAATTATGTAATAAATTTGTACATACTAGTACCTAGTACCAGTTACAGATACTTTGAAATGACGAGAAGATATGGATACAAGAATAATACAATAATATATATTATATATTTACAAACTGACAAACGCCTGGAGGCATATTATTGACGTATGACTAAAAAATTATTTTAATATTACTATTCTGATGTAGATGAAAACGTGTACAATGATTAAATTAATCTACTTAAAAAGATTTTCCCACTATGGGACGTATTATAGAAGTTAGTGAATTTAAATTGTGCCTCAATGAAAAATAAATATTTTTTGATATACATTAAAAAAATCAAATATGGGTGTCATGTGAAACTTCGAAATCTGGACTACATATTGTGTAGTAATTTTTTCTTAGCAATGTCCTAGTAAGCTTATTTACAGAAATTATGCTAATCGTAAAATGATCTAAATTTATTTTTACTTAAATAATAATTATATTTTATATAATATAAGAGTTATATGCAAGTCTAGTTTACTAACGGCTGTTAACATACAGTTTATTTTAACTAGCACAATGATAATAGTTTATCGACTTCAATAAATACGTTGACATCTACATATAAGTGAAAATACTCGTCTATGATAACTTATTAAGAGAAAATAATGTTAAAAGTAATGTTTTGAAAATGTTAAACATGTTCAAACAACCTATTGTGTCGTGTATAATACAGGCTCCATACAATTCAATATTTAATTTACTGCTTCTAGAAAGCTAAACTACTTGTATGTTTTTTTACCAAAGTTAACATTTTACTAACAATTATTTTAAAGTTAAGAGACGTTACAAAATATTGCTTTTCATCGTAATCAATCACGTTGTTATTACATTAACTATTTTGGCACAGAAGTGGACTCGATTGAAACACTGCTAGAATGCGACCGATTTACTAAAATAAACTTATCACAGTTACTTAAAATAAATAAATAAATACATATTTTTACAATAAAGACAAATTTTGTTCCTTAAATAAATATAAATATTTTTTTATACATTTATTTGCCTGTCGAATTCGGGATCGCAGTATCATTATGACTTGGGAATAATTACAGTTCAATATTTATATATAAGTCTCCCGTTAAAATTAAACTACACGAAAAGTTATATATTATTGGTTATTATATCTAAACTATTATATACTTAGTACATAAGCGGTACGTTTATATTAACCTACAAGAGTATTTAAATAAAGCATTATACATAAGGGCAGGTAATTTACAAGGTTTTGAGGTGTGTTGAGTACAAACGAGACGAATCTAGACTTCACTCTGCATGCAGTGTATCGAGGAATCTTCGGACAGTTCGTCCATTGAAGAATCAGTGAAAGAAGTTCCATCTGGAAACAGAAGTGATGCGTGTTAATAGTTATCCATATAGCCAATAGAGAAGTTTTAGTAGAGTAGTCTTCATAGCGTACCTATCGGGACGAACGGCGGTTTGTTCTGGAATGAATACGTGAGGTGGAGGTTGATGGGCCGACCAAACCCCACCGCATCCTCACGGGACATAGCTGGGGACAACATACTATATGAAGACGCATTCTAACAAAGAGCACATATATATATTATCAGGCAAAATAACAGTAAAAAAAGTCGCTTAAAATAAATCGCATGGCGTAACATTTTATTCGCATGGCGCTGAAGCAGAAATATACTAAAATTGTTTGACAATATTTAAAATATTAACCTTGATTCTGTTTCCCTTTGCCAGTATGTTGATGTTTCTTCTGCCTGGCTCGGCTGTTTTGAAACCAGACTTGCGTGACCCGTTTGCTGAGGCCGGTGACTTGCGCGATCCTCTCCAGGTCTTGCCCGTCAGGGTTCGAGTCCAACTGGAAGTTAGCTTGGAGTACTTGCAACTGTTCCTCCGTGAAAGTCGTACGGACGCGTTTCGCTTTACTTTTGTGGTAACCTTCTGAGTCACAGCCGTCTAAAATTGGAAAAGTCTTTGTTTAACTAGATCCCTAAATATTTTATCGATTAGACATTTTTTTGTCAGGCTACCAGTAATAATATGTAAGGACTTTATAACACTAATAAAAAATATACAAAGTTTATTGGTGTACAAGAGAACTACACTTGCCATCTGAAGAAATGGATCCACCATCCAAGGTTTCCAAGTAGTGTGGCTTGCAGAGTACTCTGTCCTCGTGCAAGGCGAACTGTTCCCCCGTGGATAGCTGACGGCCGCAGGCGTCACAGGCGAAGCAGGCCAGATGGTATACTTGTTCACGAGCCTTGCGGACCCAGTCTGATGAGGAGATGCCTCGGCAGCACTTGGAACACTTCGCTCCAAAACTCCTAAGCAAAACCGCTCTGGTTATTGTGGAGGTGATGTTAGTAGAGACGAAAACAGTAACAAATTATCAATAGCATACAATTAAATATTTCGCATAAAGAGGAGCGACTGAAATTAAAATTCTACGAAAATTATATGACAATAAACAGACATTCGCCGGGCAAAATCGCAATAATAATTATCATCGTCACGGGAGGATGAAAATTTTATAAATTTATTTAAATAAATATAGGTTTTATTTTAGTTTTATTACAATGTCGAGTGAACACAACCGATCTTCGAAGACTTTTTAAAAATTATAGAAAATTTATATAAAAAACTCCAAAACATATAACCTCTTAATCAATTTCTTCAATAAATCAAGCAGGAGTTTCCAAACCAAAACTAAACGAGAATCATTTCAAGTGGAATATCCTATTTTATTCCTCATCGGAAACCAATATAAATTGTACGATGTTTACTGGTCTGACCACTTACCTTTAATTATTGTCGAGTGTGATTTTCACCTAATAACACCTAAGTTGATATGACCTAAATTATTGGTTAATAAAGTCATATGGGGGAAAGAAACTCAGAACTGATCAGTAAATATTCGAGAATTTGTCAACATAAATTAAGTAAAATTATTTTACCCGAACATTTTTATGAATGCGGTGATAGTTTTTGTAGTGAAATGAATCATAAATATGTCTTAAACCAAATGTATAAATATGTTGTTCAAATACTTCGAGAGGCGGCTGTGAACTCCTATGTAGGGCCTACTTCCGAAAACATAGACCCGTGCCGGGGTGGAACAAACATGTCAGTTTCGCTCACAGGGCGGCGCGGTTATGTTATCAAAATTGGTTACAAATGGGTAACCAGATGAGGGGATCCGTTTATAACGACATGAGGGAAAGTAGACGAATTTTTAAATCGAAATTAAAGTTATGTCAGGATAATCAAAATCAAATAAAATTAGATATAATAGCGCGTCATCACGCTGGTAAAAATTTTAGTAAATTCTTTAGTGCGTGGTAAGTCGCCTGGTCACAATGGGCTGAGTGTTAAGCATCTGAAGTATTCTGGAGCTGAATTGACGAGAGTTCTCGCTATGTATTTTAATTTGTGTATGAGCCACAGTTACCTGCCGGAGGATCTTATGCACACTGTAGTGGTACCAATATTGAAAAATAAAACAGGGAATGTATCTGATGTGGCGAATTATAGACCGATCTCACTAGCCACGGTCATAGCTAAAGTTTTGGACAGGCTGCTTGATGGACATTTGGACAGGCATATTAAACTTCACGATTCTCAATTTAGGCTTTAGACCCGGTATTTCTACAGAGAGCGCCATCCTTTGCCTCAAGCAGACTGTACAGTACTATACAACTAGAAAAACTCCTGTATATGCCTGTTTTTTGGATCTATGGCTTTTGATACTATAGACTATGGTATACTGTGGAATAAACTCAGGAAGGAGACAGATGTACCCTCCGAAGTACTGCGCCACTGGATACGGTTACACGCTGTCTAAGAATGGCGATTTTTGTTTATTTTTTTTGTTTGCTTCTGTTTTGTTTGTTTTTTTGTTTTTATTATTATTATTATTTGTTTTTACTAACATTAGTTATAAGGTTGCCATGTATTACTAAAATTATAATATGGACTATGTCTGAGACAAATAAATTAAATTAAATAAATCGTTACCATTTCACCTTCAAACACCATTTCTTTTGAGACATCTGAAGAAAGCAAGAAGCTGGGAAGACCAAGTTGTTCAACATACTTTCATGAGCTGGATATCACAAAATATGATTCATACGTACAAGATGCAAAATTCTGTGATATTGAATAGATTGAGTTTGTTAAAAGGTTCATTTTGTATAACTCAGAATTTTGTGGACTAAATACATTGTGTTCCGCTTGCACATAACGCCTCATCTACTATTATTTCGTGTTATAATATAATTTTAAGAAAACCTAAGCAACATAATATGTGTATTTTAATTTCTAATATTATTACTGCGGATGGGACCATCATGTATCTCTCCGTCCACAAAGCATTATTGTCCTATACACTCATATGTCCGATGCATCTGTGTAAATCATATCCAATTATTATTGGAAATGCCCTCTTATCGCGACCTAGCACGCAATTAACTTTAATTGAGTATCAAAACATCGAGATCCATACCTAAACATTAGTAAAACGAGAGATAAAGTTGCATACACTGTTTAGATCGGAGCTTACAACAAAAACATCAAAACGGATCGTGGCACGCCATTAAATCTTTAATCACTGGAACAAAAATTAAAAGTGCTGATAAGATACGCAGTGGCTGGGCTTGAGTCGCTAAAACGCCAATTATTTAGCCCCCACTGTGAGTATGTGCGTTCACCAGCCGACACTTATCGCCTGTAGCTGATTACCATTTCGCAGACTTAATATTTAATTAATTAAATGTACGCGTGCAAATCATTAACAGGCTATAATATCGTCGCTCGGGACACTTTTGTTTTTCTCTTATCGGAGTTTCATTCAGATGAATTATCATCTCAACACGTCACGATTATAACTTGGAAACGAACTCGCCGATTCACGATAAAGAATGCAAAGTTTACGTTCCTTTCGGTAAAAGTTCCCAAGCGCATTATAAAACCTCTTTTTATTATTATTATGTAAGAAACAGTCTTTGAGAATTGTTGGATTGTACAAATAAAAGTGGTTATTAAGACAGCGGCGGCTATCATAAAAATTACAATAAGACAAACGGTACAACGTTTTTTATAGTTTGATTCTCGACGCATTTAATTGAATTGAGATATTTATTAGTGAGATTTAGTATAACAGTAACATTTTTATAACTTACAAGATTTTCGTTTAACGATTCATTAATTGCCCTAACTATTGGTTAACATAAAAATTAAAACAAATAAAGCCAAAACGTTATTATCGTCGGTCAGCCCGAGAGTTTCTTTATTCTTTAAACATATATGTATATGTGCTCTAACTTTGGAATAAGTGATTCTGATTTATTCAGTTTATATATAAAATGTGTTACATTTTATTATATAAGCAGAGCAATTTTGCTCTTAAAACTATGGTCTTGCTGTCGTTGCCGGGTTGTTGCGTGTTGTATATAAACAAGTATTAATACAGTTTCCCTATTGTTAACTAAATAACAATCTCTTTCATCTTGATAGTATTAGAGTGCAGAATCGCCTGTTTTCTCCTATATTAATTGATCCTAACATATCAGTTAGGCAAGTAATGTTTTAAGCGCGATTTGCATTTCAAAACGCTGGCCACGTTTCCTCGCTACCGTTATCACGGCTTATTAACATTTTGTCGCTTGAATCAATTAAGGCGGCTTGCATAGTAATTAACTAAGTGACAGATTAACAAGTTTTAACACTCGCCAGTAATGAAGATGTCTCGTAGAGTCGATAAACGTTCACGTTCGACGGCCATTGCTTAGGGTGGTCCTAGCAGCTTCCTATTAACTACTAAACTTGCAATATTTCAACTAACTGGTATAGAAAACGTATTCCTCAGAAATAGACAGTCATCTACTTTATTCATTTCTATTGAAACTTTTTGCATGTGTCATTTATATAGCGGCTGCATCCGAAGACTATCATTTAAAAACTAATTAATCAGTGCTAAGAGTGACTGATTAAACTAAATACGGGTAATGTGATGTGGTAAGAAAATAATTTATAAAAAAGGTGAGCTTGTAATAACTCAATAACAGAAAAGCAATTACGATTTATATATAGCTATCAGTCAGTGCGACTACGAGCATGTTGTTAGCGAGTATTGTGAGGCTGGCCAAGCGCCGGCGGCGAGCCGAAACTGTTGAATAAACCAGCATAATATACAAATGAATCACTCGCTAGTGTTTCTAAAACAAATAACTTAAATCATGCCGGCCAGTGAAACGTCGCGCTGAAAGGATATTAAAACGGGGGCAGGGGGGAGGTTGGAGCAATCAACGGAGAAGGATTTACAGAGAGCCAGCGGCGCCCGCGACTAGAGGCTGACTTCGTCAACGCCTTTTGGGGTGCTTCTGGTAATAGACTGTATAACGTTTCTATGAACTTATACAAATTTACATTAAATCAATGTTGAGACTTTATCTTTCATGCCGCAGGAATATTTATGGACGTGATAAATGTTTGTTTCGCGGTTGATATAAAACAAACATTACGTTTACACCCACGAAATGACTTCTTGTACCAATTTCAGAACAAGATCGAGATCCTAGATGGACGGAGAGATATTCGCGTATCGGATGCAATTGCGTCGGCGCCGTTGAGGCTGCATTGTTTAATATTCAGGGTGAATCGATTACGGCGGGTTTATTTATGCGACTAGAGATTAATTAAACTCAGGGGCGACATGGCCCATTTACATAAGACATGGTGTGCGCATTTGGACCGAACGGGTGTGGGCGAGATCGCGTGAGCGGACCTAACTAACGCTAACTTCATACATTTCTTTGCAACAGCAAAAACAAACTTATTGGAATACCTGCCGTCTTTGTTACAAGCGCGGATTGACTTCTATTTTAAGCGGTTAGAGTGCTCGACTAGAAGGTGCTAATTATCTGTATTGTATCTAGTAGAATAATTGTTTTGTGATTGATAATAATTTGTTGAACTTTTTATACCGAAAGAATTATGTACAAACATAGATGACATAGGGGAAGAAACTGATAACATATAAGCAGTCATTCAGACTCGCGGGATTGTATTGGCTAGGATATAAAAACAAATAACGGTAGGGAAGGGCGAGGAGTGAAGGGTGAGAGGAGAGGGGCGAGGTAGTCGCGCTACCTGACAAAAAGGCGCGCTAAATAAACAATAAACATATGATATATCAACAAAAGCAATCATTGCGGTAGCCGCGAGCGACATTCGATTTACGATCGACACCACTCGTTATATGCGTTCAAACGCAAACATTATTTATGCAGCAAGACCGCTGCTAACGACCGAACGCTCAGACTGCGACAACGATCATCCTTTTTTAAAAGCTCCAGATTGCCTATTGGAAGATCTCATCGACGAAATTTAATCACAATACACACATCTGTATAATTGTAAGTACCTACTATACAACAGGTGCGTATCATCGACTCGATTTATTTATGAGAATATTTCTCACAAATATTTATATTCCCAAGATCGTTGGAATTCTCATTTGTCAAAATTAAAAGAGCTTTACTCCCCAAGTGTTGATGAAAAAAGATTAATATTAGGAAAGCGTAGCTTCTGTCGTTTCGTTAATTTCGTAAAAAATCGATGTTTACTAACAAAGTTTGTAATAAATAATACCTCGTTGCCGAGTTCTTATATGGCGGTGATCATAAATAGTTGTTAGTAGTTGGGAAATTAATATTTCACGTTGGCTCGAGTGATGTGACGTGTGTACGTCCGAGAGAACGTTTAACAAAGAGTGTAATTATTGTGTAAATAATATATAGATAGTTATTGTGGGGCATCTCTACTTAATGTCAAGGCTTCGCTCGATTCTGGAGGAGCAGCGGCTCGATTCGCCGCGACCTATCATTGTGCTGTGATACCTACTTCAAGTGATGATTGTGAGATTCAATAGATTCAAATAAGGCCTTTTGTACACGGATAAATAGTTTAGTCATGGATTTAGAAACATCTCTGTTCTTCCTCTGCATTTTTATTTGTTATACTCGTAGCTAAGTATATGAATGCGAAAGTATTACATATCTATTAGGAATATTAAATCAGATATTATTGTATATCGACTCGATAAGATTGATAAAAACTCATACAATAGATGAATTCCTCCAACGTTGAAGGATTCAATAAAGGGATACGCCAGGCCCGGTGGTCGCTCCACCGACACCGTCTGAGGTAACCCTGTCCCGATTAAAATATATCGTTGAACGTCGCATCGACTTATCACAATCAAAATAAATGACAAATGAAAACTCAGTTCCAGCAAGTCACTGCTCCACTCTGAATATTTTTTTACGGCGGTAACATTCCCAGTCGACGCTTTGTTACTACACACATGGACATTTTCAATAAAACCACTCTTAGGACATCGGCCTCGCTTTTTTTGATGTGAGTGTCAATTCACATGCACCTGTCGCTTCATTAACATTATTTTTTGTAATATTATAAATGGTTAAAAATATAATTTTCTTTGTTCATTTACATACGATCGAATTAGAAAATACCCCTGACTTAGTCAGGCGTCGATGGCTATGAACCTTAAACCGGTAAGATTATTTCGCGGAGACTAGACTCGCTAGTAAAAACCAAACAATGGCTGAAAATCCTTTTGATGTCCCACCTCGCCGCTGAGCGTTGATGGTCTATAATGCTGCGTCAGGGCCACACAGCGTGGGTCAGAGTTCACCTGCAACCTATCCCGCATACCATCGCGACCACTAAAAAACCCTCGCATCAAATGAAGCCAAGCATATCGCTAACCGAGTGCAGATAGCATGAACGATGACTTGCACATTTAGTTTACCTAAAATCTGATCGGAACTTAGATGAACGATGCAATGTTGCCAATATGTTTTGTGTTAAATACCTATGTAAGGTTAGTGATAAGTAATGTGTACTCACTTGGCGTAGTCCTGCTTGCAGTACACCTGCCTGTCTCTGAGGAAGCAGGAGGGATGTCTATCCAATTGCACCGCACAGACGCAACATCTCAGACAGCCCGTGTGCCAAGCGCCGCCGCCTACTTCTAGTAGAAAGCGATCAGCTATGGGCTCCCCACAGGCACAACACGTGCGGTGCTCCGTCTGAACGAGGAAAATTTGTTAACAATTATAGTTATACAATCAAATGAAACTACATACTGTATCTAAAATATATGTGACAACTGAGGGTTTTTACATAATAATAAAAATATTTAAAGGAAGCTAATGTATTCTACGCGAATTTTATTATTTTTAAAACTGCGTACTGCCGACCTTTCGGTTATTTTACAGCAACCGTGATCACGGGCAGACGAGATGAGAATTTTGTATTAAATCTGTATCTACCTGACTCTTAGTCCCAATCATTATCAAATATCATCTAATCATGTTTGTATTCCAACAGTTTTCGTACACAGCTTCTGTTTGTCAATCCTTTCTATGGCCATGTTTTGTTTGGGTATAATTAATTTATTGGTGCAACAATGTAACATTTATCGAACAATGATTCAGAGGCGACATGTGTAAGCTCCGTCATTAGATTGCTGGGGGTGTTACAATCATAATTTAATAGAGTTGCGTCGCCCTTTGAGATAATCAAACACGGCCAAATTGATTTAGTCAAATATTTGCTACGTGACTCAAATAAAACTTTATTCTATTGGCATAGCTGTTAGGTTCGCGGCGTTCGTAATGCGGGGGTTTTATATTGTTTATTAAAACAATAATATTTGTACCACAAACTATGTATTAGAAATATATAATATTTAAATAAATATGAGTCTTGGAAAAAGGAATATTAAGCTTGTAAAAATAAGTATTGTTTTTCCTTCTAATTGAATTATTTAGAAGTTCATTTACCCCTTACCACGTTGTGAAGATACCCTCGGGAGCAGCTTTAAAAGTATCATTGTACACTAACTCAGAAATGTCACAGTAACAACTATCAAATAATCAGAATGATAGGTACTTGAATATTAAACTGACTGACTGCTAAATTTTAATAATTTATCATCAAAACAGAATATTATTGTATTAACATTAGTTAGTATATAATAAAATGAATGTCACATAACCATAAGCTGTAACATCATTGTACATTTCTATTAAGTTTTATATGCGGGGTGTAATGCAGAATATGAACCGCAAACTGCCGCATCCCGTGTATTCAATGTTGAACATTTCATCCACTACAGACCGTTGTGTACAATATTTCAAAGTCAACAGCCCTCGACTTAATAAATTTCCACTCAATCCTGACTTAACACATAATGGCGTGACATCGACGCACCCGGCCGATCAAATAATAACAAACAATATAGGAACATTACCATTTAGCGCCGGTCCGCCACCCCAAAACAAATTCCTGCACCGATAATAGGGAGAAGCTGGTACCGCATACACCCCGCTCTGCGGCCCGTGAACAATGCGACTTGTCACCTATCAGAGTCTACGGAACAAATTTCTTAGGGGTCCATTGAGACGCCCCGGTGGCCACATTGTCCTTCTTCAGCTGATTCTTACTGTTTTTATGACAGTTTTTGTTGCGGAGTCAGATCGAGCCAGCTACTCACACATAATGATGTTGTTTGAGTGTATTTAACGCGTCATTTGGAAAGGTTTGTTTGCTCCTTTTTTGGTAAAATTATGCAAATGCGAGGGATCTCTGTTACGTGAGACGTTTGTTATTATATCGGAATAATTTTGATAGTTTTGTGTGATATTTTAACGGAATTAGTGTTTTAATAATAACAATAATAATAAAATTAGTTTAGCACGTCGAGTTTTATTCGCTTTAATATTTAACATCCAGCGTAGCGTTGCAAATTATTTCAGTGGCTTTACAACCGAATAACACAAGTTTATAGAGATCGAATTGAATATTTTTTGTGGCACTCGTTTAACAAAAAGTTGCAGTTCATTAAAGATGTATCGAAAACTGTGAAATGATACATCTAAGTTTTTATGTTTTCGATAGCTAAGGGCGACGTGGCTTGACAAAAGGCCAACTGCGATATCGCAGAGCCATTGTTGAGTTGGCTCTGTTGATTCGTTGGGCGTGACAACGATATGGGTTCACCGCATTATTCCCTTTTACGGGAATTTGTTCCCGATTTTACAAACCATGAGAATATTGTCAAGTTTACGCCGATAATGGAGTTTTAATATACTCAAACTAATCGAATTAATACAATTAAAAACTGCTTCAAGTTTTCCGTTTGCATTCTCAAGTATAAATTCCATTTCATTTTTAAATCGTGATATATGTATGTAAGTGACATTCTTGAAGTTATACAATCTTTTTATATTACCCACAAAGTAAAAATATTATAATTACAACCATAAAAATTGATTGTTTCCCAATACAACAGACGACATAAAAATATATAAATGCAAATTAATTTTGGACTTTCAAAATTTATGTTATACGTCTATTCATAAAATCATAATAACAGAATGAAACTTGTTCTGATTTCAATTTAATCAACTGACACAGTAAATATCATCGGCTATGATTTACTTTATATTAAAATCGGTCAATCGATTTTCTATCGGAGCTACAAATTATCAAGCAGAGTTATTTTTACGATCACCAATTCGACGGTTGAGACTGTCGTGTCCCGTGTCCCGTGTCCCGTGTCCCGTCTGCCACTGTTCCAGCGACACGCAAAGGTGGCTTAGCGCCGCCCGCTCTATGCCATTGTCACTGGCTTACGTTTGCAAATCCGATTTATATTTGAATATAATTGACTTTCGGTCTCACGTCAGGTATGAACCGTTTGTATCTCATTGTGTCTGTCTGATCTCAATGGCATTTTTATCGGCTGAACATGATAAATGTATTTTTAAGATTAAGTGTAATGGGCGCACAGCGCGCGCCCGGCTATTGAATAGTTTTGAGGAATTCTTTTTACATTTTTGACGTACTATTTTACATATTTAATTGTAAGAAAGTTTAATAAATGATACGATTGTTCGACGGAACGTAAAATGTTGGTAACGTGATATAAGTACCTACATCGATCGAGGAACAACAACAACAAGTATTAAAGTAAAATAACAAACAAGGAACAGTTTCCTTCTCCCATTACCATAACAGTAGTCAATCTCGAAAATTGGCAGCTCCTTCGAATCGTTTTGTATTCAGGGCGGAAGCGATCTCGCTTTGAACGTTCCCGATTTATGCGAAAATATTTAGAAATCAAAAAGTTACTGTTGGCGCTGTTTGTTTTTCTGAGACTACCGTCGCTCGGTGTCGGTCGTACCGTGATTCAAGCCACCTGGCCAACAAAGGATTGGATATAAATGATGTGTGTCAGCGCGGGGCAGCACAAAGGGCGAGCTCACGCTGCGTGATCCAGCCACATTCACACCATAGACTATCGATAGCTGTTTTTTCTCGGGGTCAAAGAGACCATTCTTCAAACTCACGACTACCATAGCTCTCATCGCCAGGTGGTATGAGGAATATACACTAAGTCTAGATTAGTTTAAACCTTCCCATTTACTTAAGACAATACCTACGTGTGAAACATTTTTCATACTACAACGAAATAAGATTTTATTTTATGATTTCAAACTCTTTCAATCTTTGTCGGATTTTATTTACATATAGGTAGGTACGAGTATATTCTCGGACACGACTGCCGATGGAACTGTTCGGAGATTGACAGGTTTTTTAATATTAAGGACTTCATTGAGATATCAAAATTGGTATTTTTGTTAAGTAAAACTCTTAAACATATTAGCAAGAGATGTTTTCAGTGACTCCAGTTGGAACCAGTCACCGGCAGATATGAATTGTCGTTATTTTGATACAACTCATGTCATATAAAACAACGTACAATGCTATCGTACCCCAGAATTATAAATCATTGTTCTGAATCCTGACCCTCGATGTTGAGAATTCTTCAGAAACATCGGAATGGTTCAACTGTTCAAAGACACATTTCACATCAATTTTGAACTCTGTACCATCATGGTAAGGATTATTTTCTCGTGGCTCCGTGTAAGATGGGTAGACGGGCGCCGACAGCGGGCGGATCTGGGCGTGGCTTGTGACGTCACCGCTGTTTGCACATACGTCACAGTGTCGACACAGCACAGACACAGACGGACACAGCACAGACACAAACACAGATATGAACAGGGGCCACGTCTGTGAAGGCGACAGGGGAACCGTTTTTTATTTAGCATTAGGTACTTTATATATAAAAATATACAAGTTATTCTTGGTTGCGTTATTATATTATTATTTCTATTACAAATGGGAGAAATTTGACGTCATTAATGTGATGCTAAGGACAAATTCAAGATTAAGATAGCTTTCACAGCTCACGGTCAAGAAATGAATTGGACCATCTACTATCATATTATTTTATTTGCAAAATTGATTAATTTTTTTACCACTTTACACAAGTACGAAATGTAACAAGTTTTTACACTAAATAACAATTTTTTACAATAAAAACAAAAAAATAACAATTTATTTTAAGATTAAAAATTCATACAAAAACAATTAAAAATATTTCCGCTCCTAAACTTAAATTACGATCCTGAAGAAAAAAAATTCAAATATAATATTTCAAAGGCAAATCGATGTAGAGAATGGGAAACTAAAACGTTTTAAAATGAACATAAAATAACTAATTCCAATCCGTCAATACGTTGTTTATAACAGAGAGATATTCCAATTGACCCGAAACGTTATTAAAAAATATTAAAACTGAATTAACTAAGGCGCCACATCGGTGCCCGTATCACCATCGGGTATAGGAAAGCATGCGTTTAATCGCTACGAAGATTCCTCTGTCGGCTTGTGCCTATTAAATAACATCAAAATGGATCCTCAATAACATCGGGCTCATATTAAGCAATAAACAGCCAATAAACACGAGGTGCCTCGCTTTTTATATGTTCAAAACTATAATACTAATTACAAACAATGAGAGGGACGCCCCCCGTCGGACGAAATAAGCGAACACAACAAAATACTCACAAATTACAACGTCTTTGAAGATCATACACGCGAATTATTAGTAAGAGAAACTAAGTAAGTATATAGTTTACACTTAATTAATATAAAAATAATCATAAACTGTCCTACTTTTTCAAACTATTGTTCTCGTTGAAATCCGACAGACGTTATCCCCGCGTTTTGCGTATATAAAAGCTTTAATTAAAAACAACACAGAAATATCATCTATACAACTTGAATGATATCGTTTGTTATGTTTCTGACCGTACAAAGTCATTCTGACGTCGTAAATAGGTTCGTTAGGAGCTTAGGACGTCTCAATGAGGCGAGGCTTTAATGAAAAAAATCGGTCCAATCACTCCGGTGTCAAATACGTCCGGGGGGGTGGTGGTGTGAGGTGAGGGACCCGCGGGGGGTGGGGGGGGTGGTTGTATCGGTCGTAGTAACTGTCATATAAGTCATCGGAGTAATAGGCGCGGCTCGCTTGTGCCAACTATTAAATACTATCCAGTTTTACGATAATGCCCGTCAAAAGTATCGAGGTATAAATTCCGTAGATCGTTCCACAACGGCCGAGGGCGCCAGTTGCTTCCCAATATATTAATAAGGCTGTGTTTTTCGGATTTAATTGCTCGGAGGTCGGCTTCGTGGAAAGTAGTAAATTAAACGGTCGGTTCTTAATATTCATGGCGTTTTCAAACAAAATTCTAAACTAATTAAAACTTGTTCGGAACCGTGGGCTGTTCCCGAGCGGCCGATTGTCCGACCGATGGATCGGCCGATCGTCCGATTCAATTATTTGCATTTCACGTTACCGACAGATGTTAACCGATTAATTTATTGGTCCAAATAAACATGACATTCTTTTAATAATTTTTAACATAGAATTTATTAAATATTTAACACAAAGTGGAATACAAACTTAAAGTAAAAAAAAGAACGAGATATCATTGAAAACATTTTTTTCAACTAAAATTATAATTTACATTACTCCTATTTTTGGTATTACAATTTTATGACAGACAAACTAATATTAAATGTTCAACCTTCTTGTCTAATAACGCCAACATTATTGAATACAATATATATTAAAAAAGAAACAAGAATGACTGATTGAATCCTGCGACTTTAGACAACAAAGTTGATTACATTTATACGCAAATAGTTCTACAACAAATGCCGTAGGTTGTAAAAAAATTGAACATTAAAACTATGTGGTCACAGAAATATAGGTGCATACATAACTTCCAATTTTAAAGTAGGATAATAACAAAAGTAAATGTCTACTAAATACAACAAAACTTGCCACTTAATAATAGCTTTTTGTATGTTATATCTTATTAAAAGTATAACTTTATCGAGTGACATTTGATGACTTATCGTCCAGTCGGCCATCTTGATATAAATGACTTCAGGTTAATTAAACTAACCATCTTTGGACATGTTTTAATATTTTGCACACACACACACACACATACACACACAAACATGGCACAAAGAGGCCTTTTCATCTTGAGTAATACGACTTCAAAGTACCTATGTGACATTTATGCTGACTGGTGAAGGAAAGAAGCATAGTTCGTAGAAAAAAAACATGTTTTTGATTGAAACTATTACTATTTATTGTTGTATATATATATACATCTTTATATATCTAATTCTTCTGTACGTGTGTATGTCACTGAACTTTTCTCAAACGAGTGGACCGATTTTTATTAGGTAAATTTTTTGTGTGTGTTCAAGGGGATCTGGGAATTGTTTAGATTCACAATTTTGTCCGCTGGACAGTGTTTTTTTAATTAATTTTTAATTCATTAGTAGTTTTTGATACAAACTTTTTTTTACATTAGATTTGACAACTAACTAATATGTTAAGCATTCTGTCGCACTTGAAAACACGGAGATTTATGGCTTTAATAGGTAAATTTCAAAAATATAAATAAAAAACGTAACAGATATTTCTTGATTATAGGGCGATACGAATTTCACCGGGTCTTCTATTATATATATATGTATATATATAGTATATATATTTGTTTGTTATTATCCCAATCGGAAACGTTCGTTCTGCAGAACAAGTGTTGATGAAACTTTGACAACATATAGTTAAAGTCTAAAATAATTTCTAATGTATATGTCCATAATCTAAACTGCAAAGACACATTAGTGTTTTACAACAAATTCTTTAAATAAAATCGTTTTATTTTTGTCTTAATTCAACAGTGATTTATGTCTGAACAGATTTGGTCCATACAACATTTTAAGTCGTTTTATGTATACCTAGGTATATCAAAAGATGTGTAGATGAAAAGTGGCTAGGATAAATTTAATTATTACTCAAAACAAAAATAATTTTATATTTATTACCTAATTCGAAAAATTATAGACACACGTATGTACATACTCATTATAAAACAAATCCCAAATAGAATTAATCCCAAATATATATGTATATAATTCTTTTAAGTTACATAGTTCAATCGTTATTGGATTTAAATCACCGATCTCACTCGGCCACTTCATCTCATATTGTTCGCTAAATTAATCCTATATTTTACTTGAGACAAAAAAAAAACATTTGCCGGATGACGGCAGGTGTGAATTGAACGAAACAAATATTTAGTGATGCGCTCCGTTATCGATGTTATGATACCTATAATATCAACTAAACGCGTGCCAAAAACCGACAACAATATCCTCAATTCCTACTGATTACTCAGATACATCCAAAGCTATCTAATCTGCTATAACATCAGTGATGGGATACATTTTGTAGCGGCATCATCGACAATCGATATCGCCAACGCCCAACACGTGTCGCTCCGCGGGGCGCCGCTCGTGCTGTCCCACCTGCCTGGTGCCTATTTGTGCGTAAATACCTCCCATTGTCTACACAAACATACCTACGGAGGTTTCTTACGAAGCAACACCCCGCTGTTAGATCTTACGGTCACGCCGACCCGGTGGTCGATACATCCAAACATCGATATATACACATCACTACGTCATACATAGTTTGATTCGGTGCGATCGCCATTAGAATATTTACAATCCTTCAGCTCCACGGACAGTATATCCTGACCCCGCGGCGTCAACGTTTTCGTTGCAGTTGGGGACCATAATTAACATATCTATCTATAATTGTGAGAAAGGTCAAAAGAGCTCGATATCATTAACCAAGATAGGCCTTCGACTAATAAATATGTTGTGAAATGGAAACAGATATAACAGTTTGTTAATTAAATGAAGAACAGGCTCACTTTCTTGGACTCATCGATGGCTTTTATGGTCGAATGTTATAAAGAATCCAAGCTAACATAGCAGCGGCACAGCTTATGTACATAACAATTTTCGACTATTTTATTTGCGGAATAATTTAAAGTAATAAAATTATAATAGCCATACATAATAAAATTATAATAGCCAAAAACATTAACCATAAAGCTGTGTATGATGTCATCCGTGTTTCATCTCGCCGACGACACGCCTCGATCTATGTTACAGCGAATTTTCCAAATTATTCGACTCGACTTGTTTGATCAAAGTACAGACCATTCATCTAACACAAACACACTCCTCATCATTACTGACAATGCATTTTGAACACTAAGACTTATCAAACTAGAGTCACATTTCCAACGCCGCCTTATCACTTATTGTAACATATCATTCTGTAACACATTGAAACAATTGACACAAGTGATTACGACGCAATCTGTGCATACAAACAGTAGGACATTCGATTATTATATCTATTGCTATATAATTTGGGTTTTGTTTTGATTGACGGTGGGCGTCAGCTCGTAATATAGATGTCAGAAAGCTGGAGACGTAAGTTTGTTTTTCACACGCGTCATCTCAACGACTCTTAAACCGTCCAACCTACATTCGTAGTCCATTTAATAGACATATACATATATGACACATGTATGTGGCAATAGTTATTATTGAGAATGGACATAAAACATTTTACTTATATTGTGTTTTAGTTGCCAACAATGTATGGCGAATATTTTTATCTTCTGACACGGAAATTTACGGTCCTTCCCGAATGTTAAATGACCGCTCCAATAAATTAAAGGAGACGGACAGCATTACACTCTTTATAGGTAACAGTCGGTTAATAATAATGAACTATCGTTTGACTAAACTTTTGTAAATTGATATATTGACAGAGCCGGTTATATTTTAATGTATATCTAATTTAATTTGGAAATAATATACGTATTACTAGATTTGGTCCGCGACTTTGTCCGCGTTAGTTTCATAATAGAAATGTATAGTTTAGCAGGCGAATTGTTTCGATTTAGAGGCCGTAAATAAACGGATATTGGATTTTATTAGCAATACAAATTTATCCTATGTCCGTCTCCTGATTCCAACCTACCTCCTCACAAATTTCCAACCAAATCGTACAGTCGTTCTTGAGTTATACATAGTGTAACTAACACGACTTTCTTTTATATATAGATTACAAAACATATATGTAATTATTCATATGATACCATTATGTACTTATATAATGAACGTAAGATTGTGCAAGTACTTAATGCTCTGCTCTTCGAAGTTTCAAAATCTCTCGTGACTCGACCATTTGAACGCGAGTCAGAGCCTCTTAGTGAGCCGTGTTCAAACGCTTCTCTCCACCTTAGACTGACTGCCGCTAATTAACTATGCCATACTTATTAATAAACTTTGCATATATCTTTATTGATTGTTCCTCTTATCGCCCGCTATCAATAACTTCAGTGTTTTCATTTAATGAATCTACTTCTGTACAGATACATATATAAACATATTTATATTTAAGATATACGACCTCTTTGAATTTAATTACGATACATACGAAATTATTCTATTTTTAAATTATTAAACAATTTTTTTTTGGTAATTTTGTTTCGTTAAGATTTTTTCTTAGACACAGACGTTTTAATTTATGCAAATAATCGTTTGAGACGTATTTCTTTTTAGGAAACTATAAGCTGATAGACATTTAGTTGCAGGCTTGTATAATCAAACTAATTGTTCATCGACTCTCCTCATAAACCCGTCGGCGAGGAGATATTTTAAGTTTATTTGGTGAATTGTCGTCAGCGGCATAACCTTAAAATCCTTAGGTATGTTACTTTTAACACTTTTTTTGCTTATAGATGGTTAAAATATTATCTCCGTACATAGTTGAGAAACATATTTCTTTAATACATTTGATTATCGAGTTTGTTTTCGATAGGTACATATATTTCCAAGCGGTTCTAAAATTTTTTTCATATTATTTTTATTTCCGTCGAAATAGTTTTGCATATTAATAATTTTTGTCGACCGGATTTTTTTGCGTCGCCGATAAGAGAATGCTTTTTTTTATACTTCAAAAAACCTGCGTTTGACCCGAATATGTCTATTTTGTGTTTATGATCTTCTATCTCTATATATTTGATTTAAATTACTGTCCAATATTATTATAAAATATTTAATTAAAACATATAATTATTTAACTGGTTTATCAAAGATATTTTTCATTAAAGACACTGTTTTTATTGTTTTTAACGTAAAATTATCCTCACAAACATTTTTCGTATACACATCAATAAATTCATACTATATTCTTAAAACACTTACGTTTTAACAGCAAGTTAATTTTCTTTTGTTTTTTTAAATACTTCATCATTTTAAGTTTGGTACAGCCAACGAAATTTTCTATTGATGCTTGTGTTCAGAACGCTTGGGTGTATTTAACTTGAGAGTTATTATTTTTAGGAAAAACCATCAGTTTATTTAATAAAGATAGACTATGATGCTCGATACACCAGGAGCTGTAGTTGACTAGTTGTATTGAAAATCGCTACCGCGCCTGTCTTACGCCCGAGGTTGTTCTAAATCATTCTGTACAATGAGAGCCAGGTTTTGTCCTCCTATTGCTCTCCTTGATATACGACCGCCTTAATATCCTCGCCAGTCAGAGATTATACATGCTATATTAAAATTATTACACTTTATGAGGCGAATCTTTCAGTTCAGATTGTAGCCTTTTTTTATTAATCATAAAGCATTAAATACGTAATGATAAGCGAAGTACAAATAGAAGTTTAAGAACGGAATCAGTGATGATGGTGATGAAGATGATGAATCAGGACGTCATTCACAATAAAGGTATTAATGAGGTATAAAAATTATGCAACATTTATATCAGAAAACGTTTGTTAACAAAAAGTGTTGCAGCGGCCGGTGCGAGTGGTCGAGAGGCGCGAGGTGAATTATGTGATGTTTTCACTGCGTTGTTGTACAGTTTTTGTGATCCGGCCCATTGTGTGGGTGCTCCATCAATATTGACTATTAATATTGGAGGCATCTGCTGATGAAATATTAAAGGGTGGGACGTTCGGTATAATGCTCGCTGACCGCTGAGATGTATCACCGGCACTTCACTCCTCACGGCCACAAAGCTTGATAAATTCCACTAAATCATCCTCGAGAATCGAGATGATTTGGAAGCGTTTTCTATTAACGTTACGATTCCGTTTGACGAATTTATTAATCGTGTGACATGTAGCAGCAATACAATATTGTGTGGGTTTTGGTTTTATTAAAATGTACTTAGATTAATTAATAAACTAGAGCTTTTTGTGGTACGACCAGAAAAAAATATCTTCTGAAATGTTATAAATGGTTGTGGAAAAATATAAAATAGTATTTAACTAATCAATAGCTATCTAATTCACTTAACCTGCAATTATTTGATAAGCGATGAGTGATGTCTGTCTGCCTTTCTTGTGTTCAATCACCTAAATTGCATTAACGCAATTAATTTATTGCCATTATTGTTCATTATGCCGGTAGCTTCTGGTTCATATTACACTATGTTTTGAAATTATTTTTATCCTGTCAAATAAGCAGTTACATATAGCGTATGAACTCAATGTATTTAGGACACAATCAATATATTAATGATAATTGTGTTTCTTTCGATTATAATATTAAAATCTCCCAAGGTAATTAGGTTAAAACATGTTTTAACCTAAAATACAGTCCCAAATATAGTCTGACCTGTAACTATTTAATAAAAGTTTTCAATGAATATGACAATTGATTAGCGTCTGTCTCACTATATAGAACGACTTACAATAATTATGAAACGTGGTTCCTTACGTTGAGCACAAAAAAATTACAAATACTATATTTATTATTAATTTCAAAAAGATGATTTTTATCAAATCAAATAATTCTTTATATATAAAAGAAAGTCGTGTTAGTTACACTATTTATAAATCAAGAACGGCTGTAGGGATATGGTTGAAAATTGGTGGAAAGATAGATTAGAACCAGGAGACGGATAAAAGATATGCAATTCTGTTCGATCGAAAAAAAAAGAAAAAATCCAATATTCGGTTATTTATCGCCTCTATGGCGAAGTAGAGTTCCACCGATCAGATATGTATTTATAATTCCGAAATAAACGCGGGCGAAATCGCAAGCAA
Source organism: Danaus gilippus (assembly GCA_018231785.1). Classification (NCBI taxonomy): domain Eukaryota; kingdom Metazoa; phylum Arthropoda; class Insecta; order Lepidoptera; family Nymphalidae; genus Danaus; species Danaus gilippus. The sequence continues at coordinate 32,723 of DVQO01000085.1, forward strand.
AAACTAGAGTCTTATAAACCTTTAAGTGTTAGATGCTGTACATTTGCATCAAGGGTTTCTGATGAATGAGGAAACACTCGGATATACAACCCGTATCACATACGAATTACAAACTCGACGCAAAAAACATAATTAATTGTAGATTTGACATTTTTTACCTCGCTCATAATACATCACCCAGCGGTACGGCGATAAACAAAAGTTCACACGTTTATTATAAAGTTTAAAACGTTAAATTATAACAAATTCGCTGTAATTAATATACCTATATTAGCTGGTTCACGTTTTTTATGTGAGGGAACCACGTTTTTCTAGAAGGTTCCCGTCATTCGCGAACAATGAGCTTGTAACCTCGTCTTCTCGCCTCTCCATAGTATTGTTTATTATACAAACAAAACAATCTTACCGTCCATCCCTTTTCTATGTCAAACCTTTTTTGTAACATTTCCTTAACACGGTAGCATAAAGTAAAAAATATTAAAAGTTTTATACCATTAAAGGTACATTTTGAGATATTGTATAGGTATATTGACTCATAAAAAGTGGAGAGATCATGCACTATTGAGGATCAAAAATAAGGAATACCTACGTGTTATACAAATATACTTATTGCCTTTATTAAATCTTTATTGTAACTTTAAATTGGAACTAATAATATTAAAATGTATAAAACTTTTTGATATATCAACTGTCAGCGTTCATACAAAGGTTACGTTCGATATTTATTAATAAATTTAATATTTAGAATATAAATACGGTCAAAATCTTTATAAATTAATGTATATATGTATATAATAATTAGAGTATGTCTTTATATATATATAATTCTTCTGTACGTGTGTATGTCACTGAACTTCTCTCAAACGAGTGGACCTATTTTTATTAAATTTTTTGTGTGTGTTCAAGGGGATCTGGGAATGGTTTAGATTC
>DVQO01000086.1:0-33377 GCA_018231785.1 Danaus gilippus
TAACCACCACATGTTTCTGAGGCTAAGGTATAACCTAAATTTATTTATTCAAAAAACGTAACATATATTTCTTGATTATAGAGCGATACGAAGTTCGCCGAGTCTTCTAGTCACAATAATAAGACATAATCAATTAAATTAATACATTTTGGTTTACAAATTAGCTGAACAATAATAACTCCACGCTTCCCTCAACCCTCAATGACTCAGTTTTCCCACATTATATGTATACAGCTTAACATCTACACTATTTGCCATCAAACGGGGGTGAGTTAATTGTGTTCAGCTATTTTGGTAATACTCACAATACGTGAGATTCAATTTATAAAGCTAACTGTGTCAATATCACACAGCTACCGGTAGTAACATAAATACTGTTATCTGGAATCTTTTTTCCTTTTAATAATTCTAACAAATAAGTAAAGTGTGTATTTTTATAGAATTGATTATTTTTTTAACCTTCATAAATATATGCAACTAGGGTTAGGTTTGCTTGTAAAAGTTCAATAAATATGTGATGTATAGTTATAAGTGTGAATGAGAAATTCAGATACATTCTTCTTAGTAGATTGTAGTTGTCACAAAAATATAATCATAAAAAATAACAAGCATATTTTACTACACAAAAAATGATTACTCAGTTAAATATTTGGATTATACAATTCATATTAAAACATACATACTGACAATAAAATGACAATGCGTGGTTGATATTTCACAAAAGGCATTTTATCTAAACTTGGCGATTCTTAAGATATCCATTGCATTACCATAAATATAACATATGGAAATACATAAATATGAGATTTCCTAAGCCCGTGCCGCTCTGCCGTGAGATGTAAGAATGCAAAAATAGTTGAAGCAGTTATCACTCTTATTATTATAAGGTTATAAGGAGCAAACTTCTAAAAGATATCTTTATATGTTGCACTCCGTGCTGAGGACAAAAGCTTCGAGATCGCCCGCTAAGCATTTATTGAAATAAATAGTACAGGGTTAAATAAGAGACATTACAAAATACAAAGAAAAAAGATTATTTTCGCAATATGAACTTAACAATACATATGATAAAATGTAAAAAAAAATCTAATATCATTTTATAATTTAAAAAAATGTATGAAGGCCAGAATTAAGTTAACCTAAGTTTAATATGTTATGTACATATATGTGAACTCTTTGTGATTTTGTTGAAACAATTTAATCTAAATATTTATAATGTACTATATTTCTATGCATGGCTATTGAATCTATAAATTGTCATGCACAGAGAGAGATAAATAATACAGGTCCAGATAACTCGTGTCGCACAATAATAACATATTATTGCGGTAATGCACTGTTTTGTCTCCATACAATAATCTATAATTGTTACACAGACCAGAGTTCGGTGAAGATAAAATTTATATTATAAATCACTTGTATTATGTTTAAAGTGTAGGTTTGCATGTGGGAGAATGTCTTTTATGTCTATTAATTGGACTTCCTAGTTGTCAACCAAATGTAAATTGTTCTGCTTAATCTGGCTCGTATACATTTCTGTATCCCTATTAGATTTTTTAACATTTCCTATTACATTGACAATAAAACCTTTAGGTAAGATACTAAAATAAAATATTTGAAAGATTTAATATGATAATCCGTAAAAAATAAAAAAAAAACAATTTTTATCTCTCCCTTAGAAATAGATAAATTTTTCTTCCATATTCATATTAATATCTTGGACGGTACATATTTCTAAAAGTCTATATTAAAATTTATTCGTCTAACAAAAACACAAAAAATTTAATAGAGTTCAACAATTGAATTAAATTCTCAAAGCTAGATCGAGTTCGGTGCGGAACATAAGATCATGTATAACATGTTGCGTCAACAACACAGCCTTGATACCTACCATGCTATTGTTCAACCGATCCCAATTAGTAAGGCGTTGACATTTCGCATATGCTTTCGAATTTGTAATCGAAAATCTATTACTAATTAGTATTGGTTAACTGTTTACATGACCGCAATCGATTGGATTGTAATGTGTAATGTAGTTTCTATTATCGCATAAGTTCCCTATCAAACTTTTCGGAATAACGATACATAAACAATATTTATAATTTATTTAAATATAGTACATATTGCTTTCTAATAAATGAAATGAATAAAATAATATCACAATATCAATTTATCCATCGAATCCATACACGAAATTAAATTAAGAATAGAACTGATGTACCAATTTAGTTGCCGGTGGACTACATGCGTGCGCGCATGATTTTATTACGACAAGAGAATAGAAATTTCGAATTACGTACGAGATAGCATTGGCCGTTATTTCGGTCACGTAGCACAAAGATTATAATGATGTGACCTTTGCTTCATAGTATATGCCGTAGGTTCATTTTTTTTATTGGACTAGTGGCTTGATTTGATACTAGCTAAGGATCTATACACACTGTTACAAAGAAAGTAATACTTAAATATTGTGATTAATTTGTAAGAATCAATTAATGCTAAACTAAATTCACATGTTTTTTTAACATGAAAGTTGAATTTTTGAATTTTGTATAAAAAAACAAAATGTTATCTCACACTTTCGATTTGCTTTCTTTCATATTTTATAGTCTTGTTAATATGTTAGTACTATGATCGTAAGTTTAGCTGATGTGATATGGCAAGCGTTCAGTCCGTACCGTTTTGTTATAACCGCTTAATGGAAATCTTTGTTACAGTTACATTGCATATGCTTTGTTATCAAATTTTAATTGTATTTACTATCTTTGATAGCATGGAGTTATGTTTGAAGTCGTTGAACCATAGTTGAGGCTCTGGATATTAATTTAGAATAGTTTATGTCAGCGGGGCTTCGTGTGTGCCTTGTTACTTGTTAATTCAATTTTATATGGTCTTCACACTTACAGTGTACGATTAACAAGATATGTAATTTAATTATAATATAATTAATTTAAAATTCTATGTATAGTTTGATAAAACAATAATTAAAAAGAAAGTTATGTTTCAATAGTATCTATAATTTCAAAATGCATCAAAGAAAAATTGAAAAACACACATCACTCGCACACAAACAGCTTTAATTTAATGTTTATTTATATTTTTGAAATAATTTATAATAAAATAATAGTATAATGTATCTCTGCATTATCTCATACTGCGCTACTCAAGTGTTAATTTGTATACTGTCTGTGAACATCGTGAATGTATGTAGAGGGCATCTCAAATTAGATTGTTCTTGTACCAATAATAGCTACATGGACTGCATAAAGTATACAAATATATTAACAAGACACTCTTGCTTTTATTAGAAGCTCATTATTTATTATAATATTTTGAGCTTACTCAGGACCTTTTTGAAAAATCTATTATTTTGACGACAAAATTTCAACTTTTCTTTTTTTGCAATTGTTATTTATGCCGAAAAAATATTTATGTGAAACATGCTATATAAGGCGAATCTGTATAGATACCATCAATCAACACAATTTGAGTAAAAATTTACAAAAAGAAAAAATGGATAATGCTTTGATACTGTATCTAAAGCTCTTTAAAATGTATACCTCTGAATAAAGTCAAATAAAGAATTAAAGGAGTATTTCAAGGACATAATTGAAAAGAGTTTTTGAATATCAATTAAATTTATAGAAACAAATCTTTAACAAAATATTTGTGACTTATAGACTTTAACAACCGTTAATCACATAAATCGCTTAATTTACAAGAACAAACTCGGAAATCCTAAACATATCCAAAAAGTCCCTAACAAATTCACGTACAAGTTTGACTCAATAAAATTTGCGGGTACATATCAAACAATTTTGCCCCACGCCTCCTTAACTCGAGGGCACCTTATCAAAATTGTCGCTCACTCAGTAAGTATGCCATTCAATCACCCAATAATGTGCAATACACTGTAACAATGTCACCCGACCTTCCCCTTTCATAGGAAAACCTTGTAAGCATACCAAAAAAGGATATGCTAAAGTGAATCTTAAATCTCCGAACTAAAGTATATAATCCACTTTACTTGCTAACGCTATGACAATGTGTGAAAAAATAGAAAATTCTTTTTTCAGTTAGATGAAACACATGAATATTAAAGCTACGTTTGTAATAAATAAGGTTCATTTTCGCTTAAAGAGCAAAGATTTGTCTCGTGTAGCAAGGGGAAAAGAGCAAACACCGTCATGTTAAGTGAGCACATGAGAGGGAAACTCAAAAATATGTGGGAAAAGCGGATATAGACGTTTATCGTCGGATTTTTCGCGTGATTTACTCGCGACAAATCTGAGGGCTTAACGCGCCCAGAATTGATAGACCTTTGGCGCAATACGTGATTTTCCTTTTCTATTCTCGGTTTTTGGGGTCAGAGGTCTATTAAGCCTGGTCGATTCATATTCACTAATATGCTGTTGACACAGGGTACATCGATTTATTGCCGTTTATTCGGATTAGGGGATAACTTATTTATCCTTTTCCATTTGGTGTTGTATTAAAATATTTATGATTTTTGTATCCTACGAGTGTTTGGTTATATTAATATAATAAAGCATGTAGGAAGAAGTTTCCGACTTTTTTCTGTAATTTTGATTTATTTAAGAAGACAAAGTAATAAAGTAAGTTTTAACATTTTAATAATAAACTATCCATATGATAAATCTAAAAAACAATTAATAATTAAAGAATTTCTGTATAACCCTATAGGCAGCAAAAAAGAAGTCATAGACTTTTTTCTCAGACCTTTTTTCCTAACACCTTATCGATCAAAACGCTAAGCAGATAACAAACAGACTAACAGAACGAATTACCTTTCGCTCAAAGCGACGAATTTATAAAACAAACTACGACACAGCTTTAGAAACGGTTGGCGGCCATAATTAACAAAATATGATGTATAGAAACACATATCTACCCCGGGGCGTAGATTCTTTGATATTTTGTAGTACAAATCACAAGCGTTAAAGATGAAAGAAAAACAAAACATATTGAGAATATTAGAATTAAAAGCTTTGATCACTGTTTCGTTTAAATACATAAGAACTATATATGTACATAGAACTATGAAGTTAAAAATATACAAAAGAAATAATCAATTAATGCTTCTTTTAGAATCTTCTCCTAGAATCTACTTATATCGTCAATATATTCAAAGAAATTTTCTAATATACCAATAACAAATATTTCTTCTAAATTAAAATCGTCAGTGAGAATTAATGATCGCGAAATCAATATTCAGACCGCGTTGTCTCATATTATACAACACACTCAGTTGCTGCCGCGCTATAAATGGTACCAGGACTTAATGGTTTTACGTTGTCAACCATTATGCTAATAAAATTAACTAGATTATGCGCCGTGAAACGAATAAAATTACAATATGCAATAACATAAACACTATGGATATCGTGTGCGCGATTGTTACAACGGCTTTCGTATGGACTGAATAATGGAAAAATTTATAGTTATAGAATTTCTTTTATACAGTTCCTTCGTCTATAAATGTATTATTAATAGTTGACAGTGAATATAAGCTTAATTGTACTTAATTATAACGTTGTACCCATTATGCAAATATGTCAAAAATTAAGTCACAAAACTTTATAATTTGTGTCAGTTTATCTAATTTATAAATCTAATAATATCTGTGTCACAACTTTATTTGTTATCAATTATGTAGAGCTTACGTTGATCTAACACTATCAAAATCCCGAATGAAACAAAATCTGTGAACTAAATACAGAAATCTTGATTATAACGAACGTGTCCGCAGTTTTGCGGCCCTTGCAATCTTCTGTCCAGATCGAACGTAGTAACAATGAGATCTTGTCACACACGTGTAGAAAGGGATTATATTTCGAAAGTCTTCGAATTAATGAAATATTATCCTTACGTATTACTTTGAAATATATAGACGTTTAATATTTTTAATTTCCTGTCAACTATTACTTGTAATATTCATAGCAAAGTTTATAGAATTAAATAATGATGTGTAAATTTTATTTAAAAAATATACTTCAATTGCACATAATTTATGAATACAAAAATAAATTTTCGGTTTAAGTGAACAAAGTTTCGCGTAAGACAGCTAACAGAGGGCTATCCACATAGGCGTCTTCTAGCTTTTTCCAGATCAGGTAACGTCTCCAAATTTTTACATAATATCTTCTCATCTTTTTGTTTGTCTGTCTCTTTTAACAGCTAGTGCCGAAATATACCAATATGTAATAGTTCTCATATATTGAATACAACGTTAGATCTGTTTCTACCCTGTTTATCTCAGATCAACTCATAGTAAGACCCACTATCCTTGCCTTTGCCAACTGTCGCAATATATATCGGAACCCAGTTTCGTTGACTGTGATTGGGACCATGTCCTCAAATGATATTATTTTTGTCTTTTACATTTATGCCAATTTTTTCCATTCCAGATCCATCAATACTAAATTCGTAGCATTTTTTTCGGAGACAGTCGGTTTGCTTGCCTTACATCTCCAACATTTACGTTTTCGTTTTGAAGTTTTGTGTGGTAGTCAAAATATTTTGTTTTATTTCATATTCAGTATTTTTATCTATTCTGGGTTTCAGCACTGTTTAATGTTATATACTTGTTGTTAAGTTATATTTACTTCTACTTTTTTTCCGTTTTAAAGCGTTTCTTACAGATCTCTCTATTATATGGGTACTGTCACAATTATATTGGGTAAAGTTTAAAATATGAAATGTATTCATAATTATTTTCGATCCTAAGTCCTATCTTAACTGAGCTTAAATATAGTATATCCAATTTAATATTTGACAGTACTAATTCTAATTTGGTTAGTCTCTCTTGAAGTGTCAGAAATCTTAAGATAGTCGAGAGTGGTAGTATAGAATTTAATTTGTACATTCATTTTTATTGTTTTTATTATTTTCATACTGAAACTATAGTAATTTTTCTGACATTTCAACTTAGTTTCAATCAATTTAGTTTAGCCAGCTTCATTCATCAATTTAGTTTAGCCAGCTTGAGAAATAAAAAGCTAATTAAAATAATGAAAAAAAAACTTAGTAACAAAATAGGCTTATAAATATAGACTTGATATTCTTACTATATTTTCGAGATAACCTTGAAATATAACCACAAGTTTATGTACAAAAATATTAAATCGTTAAAATAAACCAGATTAAATCGGATGAAATAAATCTACCTGTTACAATTCTATTAGAACCAACCTCATTCGACACTATATCGCGCACTTACATAATACTCTCCTTTTAGTCCACATTGTGCTTGTACATATCACTAATTGCCATCTCCTGTCATTTTACGGTTACGCATTAGCATTATTGCAATTCCACTATCGATATGGAATGATCTCAAACGTATTGTTAAACTGTTTGCTGAGACTATTTAGTGACACTAATACAATAAAGGGCATAGATACGAGTAGGTGCTTGACTTCGCTGACATTTGTGTAGAACTAATTTCACATTAGCAAACAAGATGACGTATACCATAAAAAAAAATATATAATACAAATACTACTGAAGTCATTTCTATTGGAATTATCTCAAACCTTTTCTGATAATTCTAACTTTCCCATTTCACAGCTCGAGTGATGCAGACGTACAATTGTTTTGCTTACAAAAGACTTATTTTACACTTCAAAAGGCCCAGAAGAAAAACAACCCAACTTGCAACACTATAGTATGAAACTTTGAGGATATTAAATTTTAACTTTGTGTGTTTAAACTTTGTCCGGTTACATAGAAAAGAACGTGCAACTTATGTGGAGCACGCCTCAAAAGTTTTATGGGGCTTAAAGAATACAGCTAAGAAAGTAAAGAGAATTTAAAAATGGTACAAACGGGCCTTGCTGGGCTATTACTTATATAAAATACAAAAAAGAAAATGTTTCATTTTAAATAAAATACATTTAATAATCAATGACCATTTTTTTGTTATTAGGAAAGGACATCAAACTTAAAAGACGATGTTATTCCTATGCATTGAATCCACGTCATTTTATTAGATTGTTTAATTATTTATTAAATGTCTTTCTCTAATAACCTTTTTAAAGTGACTAAGTTTCAATACATAAAAATAAGATCCTTTTTTTATCTAATGTTTCTAAAGTAAAATATTTTAAACAAGAACAGGAACTTACTATCACACAGACAAGTTCAACTACTAACTGATATATCATAGCTAAGTCAACTATTAGAAAATATATAGGTTTATGTTTTACTTTATCGGAGTAAAAATATATATAAAAATCGTGAAATTATTTTACTTACTCATATTATTCTTAATTATGGTTTTGTATTATGTTAATATATACAAAGTTTCATTAAAAATAAATAACAGGTACAGATATCACAGAAAAGGACTTTATAAGGGTAATGAAAAAGATATTATTAAAATAAGATATATACATATAGAATTATCATACCATTTTAATACTATCTTAAGCTGTATACATACCTACACATGTATAAGTTTGAAAAATTCAAAGTTAAACTTAAATATATCGTGATATAACGAAGGCAACCATCGATCTACAATAGATCCCTCTTCCTGGCGCACGATTCAGATTAATCTATCGAAAATCGTTTTACAACATATTATTTATAGAGCGCATGCGCCGGCAATGATCATCAGACCGCGTGCGTCTAGTGATGCGCTGACGCATTCCGAACATACAGAAACTATCGATGTTATGTCGATGTGACGATAAAGATTGATTTATGAGTCAGCTCACCGGTTCATATGAAATTAATTACTAACATTATTCTTTGAATATGTCAAATTTTATAAAAATTCTAAAATAATAAAATTTGTTTTAATGAAAGCAGTTTGAAAGTATGAAAATCAAATCGGTAATAAACAAAATAATCAGTGTTTACAACCGAAATTCTCAACAAATTGTCGCTCATAAAACTCGAGTCGTAAAATAACAACCGAACTCAACATTTAACCTTTGGATATAATGGTGCTCCTAGACTCCGGCAGGGAGCGTGCAATCCCGAAGCCTATTTTAAAGACATTGAATATTTAAGAGAGCTAATTGAAATGAGCGCGACACTTTGGAGTGTCGCCAGGATAATTATCTAGCTTCCAAGATGAGATTTAACGTACCACGGTTAAATGGTCGGAGTTTTTAATTATTTTTAGGGTCTACGGAAAACTTAGTTGATTTTCAGGCCATCTCAATTAGGGTGGAACGAGCGAGGGGTAATAATACTATCGTTAAAATATTTCTGTTCACAGTTTTTTTTTACCATTTCATATTTAAAAGTACCGTTAACCAAAAACTATTTTAACCAATCACAGATAAAACCACTTTAATTAAACTAAAAATAGGCAATTAACAAACATACATAAATTAAGTTACAGAAAATAGAATGTATTTAATATGATAATAGAACGTTATTTACTTAATGTAATGTAAGATTGATGATTTTTTATATATATACCTATCGATAGTTTACCAACTATGATATCGATAAAAGCGCGTCACTAGCGTCGTGTGATGTCGGAGGTTGTTGTGCGAACTCTTCCTCTATCGAACGCCGGTTAATGATCGCTTGTTTGTATGTTCGTCGTAACGTTCCACTTGAAGTGCACGCAAATGTAATTCGGTTTGTCCCTTACTACCTCTTAGTACTGCCACGTTCCAATCCACTGAATCACACGTATACATACAATTTAACACTGTTAAATTGAGATAGAAACAACTAAGTAAAGAATTATCTTCCAATCAACATTTTATTACAATATCATATTATTAATTTTATTAAATAGCAATAAAATTTCACGGCCACTAACTTTTATAGTGGTGAAATACATACATAAAAATACTTTCCTTCCACAAAACAGATTAATATCACAATTTTATAGCAACATATTCAACACATAAAACGAACAGAAGTGGCTTTAAAAGCGAAGTATCAATTATATTTCACACTCGGTGTCAGTTACACCACATATAACATACAATAGCTCTTAAACCACCGTTAGCTGTTCCAGTTTACGTCCATTCTAACATTCAAACATACAAATCGAGTGTAAAGCCATAATTGTTAATTTCAAGCAAAATGCCCGCAATAGCTTTCGCGTTGCACTAACTAACGATCCCATTGCTGGATGCCTATCAGATTTCTACCGGGCCGGGTGCAGATTTAACTATACCGTGGTTTAATCTAGGATCGAAAACCACGTTGTTTGATATTATATTAAATTAATTCATTTCAAAATGTTAGTCACTGTGTTATTGTTATAATTAGATATTATTCTTAATGTTTATGAAGATATTACAAAAAATATTATTATTTATTACCAATTTTAATCCGAAACCTGTTATAAAATATTGTTCAAATTCAAATTTTTATAACATTCATTTATTATGAATAAAATTGCTATGTGGAAAAAAAGGGGTAAAACATTTATTAAGTAAGCCATGCAACCCGGCCTGTAAAGTATGCGTGCATAATGCATGCGCGCACGCACGCGACGCGCCGCCGAGATGGATCGTATCGATCCGGGATGCTGGATCGTGATCTCCTCAGCATACGAAACTTTGAGAGGCCTTTTGTTATGCAGCCTTGCAAAATATTAACTTTATTTACTTGGCCTAACATGAGTATCTATATCGTATAACGAATATTACATATTGTAAAGAATGAAACTAAAAATATAGTCTTTCATTGCATATTTTATATACAAGCACACTTTTAAAATTACTTTTCATTTAGTCTTATATACTGGATTCTATCTTAGATTAAAATACAACATTAAAGTTTAGGAAAGTTATTGAATTGTAGATATAGATATTCAAAATTACCTTCAAATACGGAAACTCGACTCAAATTGAAACATAAACTCTCTTTTCTTTTAACCGTATTAAGTGCTCTTGGAAGATTCAAAAGTGCACAAGAGCCCCTTTTAATTATAGCCGGTATGTAGAAACGTTGATCGCCGGCGTGAAAATCAAGCGAGTACTAATCGCCTTATTGACTTCCCACGAGCCCAAAACACTTTTTACTGCCGCGTTCTTTTGACTACTCCACTGTGAAATATACAGCTGTTCAAAATTTTTACGTTCAAATTTTTTGATAACTATAAACTAAAATCAACAGACAAAATACACATAGACCGTACATTTCATTTAAAAATATATAATCATTGAGTTTATTTAACATGTAATAGTCTTTTTAAATGATTCACGAAGCACACCTTAAGGCAGACTGTATGCAGTGGAATCTCATTACTCAGACCACATCTGCGTCCTTCAAGCATTCTAATATTACTTACCAATGTAGTGTAACCAGGTTGTCCACTACATCTGGAAGAAAGGTTCGGATATATTTACCTCTGGCTACGTAAGGAATACGACCTCTGTGCTATAAATTATATGGTTCAATTTTAAATGCAGTACCCTGTTACATAAATCAATTCAGCATTAGGATATTGAAAAATGGATGCACGTCGCGCCAGACCGAGAAAGGAAAGCACGTATTTGACGCGGTTCCGTAGAAAAAAATCTTATTTCATTCATAAAATGAGTCGCATTGAGAACAACATTTTTTATTATCCATCCATCTTATTCATCGCCAGCGTTGATTGAGGTGAAATGATGTCAAGTTTTTGTGCATTCAACACACTGTTTACAGTCCACTGGCTGTCACGGTTTATGTGGCTCGATAGATAGAGTTTTAATGGAAGCGTAATCCTCACATGATTTTGAATTTTAAATATATTACGTGCTTCTTGAAATTTAATAACTCGGTCATTATGAACATAGTAAACATAATGGTTACAGTTGATTTGCGAATCGAATTCCAATTTTTTATTGATTGATTCTGGAGTTTTGGTAACACTGTAATATTTTAACACAATACAAATGACAATTATTTAATTAGAGGTATAATTGCAAAATAATCAAAGATTACGTGATGGAATCGGATAACAGTATTTACGTAATAGTAGAAAGCCAAAATTCGATACGGTAAAAGGTTAATTAAATGTATTAGATATTGTTAAAAACAGAATAAGAGATCGAAAAACAATTTTAAGTAGCCAAAATGGTTATATCATTCTAGTTATCAAATATAACTAAATAAAAAATGGTATTAATGTAAATAAGAAGTGTTCAAGAATTTCATAATAACATTTACTTTATATATCAACTTAAAATATTTGTTTCTTAAAGACCATTTTCATTTAATACCAATGTACCAATATACTTCTGTAACATTTTATGTAACGATAAATTTCTAGATTGTTTGAATCCTATACTTTTACTAAATGAAAAGTTATTTGGCAACGGCCTAAGCACTCGTGCGCATCACTTAAATCTCAGGCCTATTAAAAACGACTTAACGTCTGTAAAACAGAAAGAAGTTGGACGTGTTGATTGGGATAAAAAAGTAAAACAATATTTTTAGATACAAAAATCAATTCTTTTTTTAATAGCTTACCTGGAACTTATCTTAAAAATAATAATTTGAATATAATAAAAAAAAAAATATCTTAACTTGAACAAAAAATCCAGAATACAGAGTAATTTTTATTTTACAACAGTAACATCAACAATAAAATAAAAATTACTTTCATAGTCAATTTTTATTCAAGTTACGGTAATTTTATTTTGTTTTTTAAATATAATATTTGTAATTACACACACCTTATCTAGACATGTTCCAGGTAAGCTATTAAAAAAGGAATAAAATTTTATATTATTGTTATAAAATATTTATTTTTTCCATTTAAAAATAAAATATTTTCTCACATATATCCAAAAAGAGCGGAATCATTAATAATAATTTTAATGAAACAGCCACGTCAGGATTATCCCCCATCATAATCATGTCGACCTACATCGATGAGAACAAAGCTAGCTAGATAGTTAGCTTACAAACCAGTTAATATTATACAAGCAAATAAATTCATAACAAAACACATATTTAAATATATGACGGGTAACTAAGATACTAACAATAAATTTAATAATATTCTTTAAATAGAAAATAACATTACTTTTTATTTAATATTTAATTATTTGTATAATTCATATTGGAATATATAACAAATAGAATTTCCAAAGAAAATTAACTGACAAAGAAAACAGAGAAATAACTAATATAAATTTAGCTAGAACTAAACTTAATTAAATATTTTATGAATGAATATAATAATGGTGTAATAGATGGAAGGTAGTGGTAAAAATCATTATTCGTAACATAATTATTAATATTCAGATTATGTCGAGGTAGTAGAGTTTAGTTATTGAAAGCATTTTTACTTTCACATATGTATGTCTCCTCAATCAGACCTTCAAAAATTTAGTAAAGGATCATTTATGCTTTATAAGTTTTTTTTTCCAAAATGTGAGTAACCTATATGTTAGGTAGCATTGAAAAGCTCATTTTGCTCGTTGATTAAGATTAATCTGAAAGATATTTGTATCGAACAAACAGAGGGAAACGCGAACGAAATGTCTCTTGCGCCAAAGCGTACATTTCCTCATAACGTATTACATGTCAAACTAGGATAACAAATAATGACAATTCACGGCATACACAACGAAAGGCTCGAGGGGACGCCGGGGCTGAGTGGAGCTGGCATAAATAGCTGATTACATGTGAATGGCTCAATCAAAGCAAGGTTGCCAACCTAACGTCGATATGTTTTGACGTGTCCTGCGACTCTAGTAAATTGCTACAATTATACTGAGATCTGTGTCAAGAAACCGCGAGGAGGTTGGGTGAAATGGACGATCGTTATAAATATTCACTTACATTATTATAAACGTGATAATATATTGTATATACGTACAAAATAGTAACAAAACCTTTGACACCTAAAATAAAAAAACTTAAATGTGATTGACAAAATATTTCGTCTTTTCTCTATTTATAAATAAATATTTTTGTAGAGAAACAATAAAAAAACATTTAGAGTGAAATTTTATTAATAGTTTAACGAATAGTCTTTTTCACTTTAAGTCAGGGACAAAATCAATAATTTGATAATAATAAAATCAATTAACAAATGCTTTACTGACAGCAAAAAAATATTATGCTTATCAGGAGTTTTTAACCCAATCTACATCAAGACAAATAATGCTGTATCAATTTACCCGAGTCGCCTCTCTTACACAACTGCCCTAAGCCGCATGTGCCTATCATTACAAACGAACAAGCGCATTAACTGATTATATATTATTGTGATGTGTGCAACAGTCTCTACCTCACTGGCCAGGTACATTGCTTGTTAAGTGCAAGCCATAAAGTATATAGGTCAATTAGTAGTATCTATAAAAAATTCACGTATGAATAATGAGTCAAAAAATACTATGAAAATATCAAAACAGATAAAATTATCACTTTAGAGTATTATAGCTTCTTGTTAAGATAATAATAGAAGTACTATATGATCACCCAATGACATAATAACGTCATCCATGTGACAGCACGTGTCAATTTGTCATGATCTGTCAGTAATTGACAGGAGTGGACGGATGGCGATTATAGATAGCGCTTGTTATAGACCCTTTGAGTTGTGACACACGAGTTTATGATATTATATGAAGTAATGTATAAAATTAATTTTCTAGTGTTTAATAGAATTTTTGTTAATTTATATTTTGTTTACAAAAAGAAAATTCAGATAAAAGATTAGTTATTACAAAAGAAGTTCCATTTCCACGAGCCTCACGTCTCACGATAAATCGATGTAATATGTACAAAGACCTATTAAACTGGAAGCGATATTCATTTATATGTTTTATGGCCTCTAACAGTAACGTCCAGTATTTCTAACATTTTTTTATTACTTTTTTGGAGTTTTTATATTTATAGAAGTAACAAGTTTCAATCTGATCGTATATAAATAGTCCTAAGTAGTAAATTGTCCAGATAAAATTCAAAAAGAAATGACCACTAGGAAGAAGGGAATATGTAGAAAATAGTATGGACTATCCAGAAAATTTACATCCACAAAGATAGTTCGCTGTAAATCCAGTCGTGGCTACCGTTTCGTTATTGTTCAATATGTTTCTATAATCCAGTTACATTAACTGGAAAGCTCCGTCCGTTAAAAAGATGCGTGAACCCGGATACTTTTGTTAGTGATCAATACAGTCGTGAGTTCCAATACTTTTATGTACATCTAACTTGGGATCCCGATTCTTCCACGTACACTTTTTGTATAAAGAAGCAAACTTTTATATTTTTATCTTCAAATTAATATGAACCTCAAACTGATCAACTCCCTCAACTAAAGTATTAATGCCAGTTTATCAAAGGATTAAAATATATACATATATTTATATAATTCCTTCCATAATACCCATTCTTGTAATAAGACCACATAAACCACATCAATGATTACAGCCGTTGCAAGTCCTCATAATGTGCCACCCTAAATCCAAAAATTTTGACGCTTGGTCATAGAAAGAAATAACAGATAAGATAAATATACTATTTGACTTGGTCACATAAGCCTCAGCTTTAAAAAAATCTACATCGTGTTTTTACAAATTCCAATCCGATACGTTCAATATACATACATACATATATATATATATATATATATATATATATATTCTTAATTTACTTATATCTTTATTGATGCTCTATACTTCATTATTAATAAAACTCATACTTAACTTTTTGAAAATCAATAACATTGTTTTTCCATCTTTTTCTGGTTTGACATGACAAATATAAAGGTATGTACTGTTTAAACAAACAGTTCAACCACTCTATTAACTTTTTAATAATTAAACATATTGTGAACAAAGCATTTGCGTTTTCTGTTCAATGTTAATTCAGCACAATAATATATAAATTTTGACCCAAATATTGAAATACTAAATAAATTATATTAGCAGTAATGTATTAATAAATTTATATTATTGAAAAACAGAAGTTTATTTTTATATTGGTAGACAAGTTATACTTGTATACAGAATAATTTGATATAATTACGTCGAACAGATTCGGAACCTGTATTAACACTTAGCTGTCATTTTATAAAGTAATACAATATTTATACCTACATACTAGTAGTGATGCAAAGTTAATAATAATTTTCACTTTCACATAACTAACACGGGCTTTATTAATATAATAGTAGCGATGTACTTTATGTATATTAATCTTATGCACCGTTGTTAATCCAAGACATGTAATTACACATGACTTCTGTGTTCCGCATGACCAACATCATGAATGTACCATCATTATCGCATAAATCAGCGCCGATTGGATCCGTAATTGCAGAATCGATGTATCGTTGTATCGATGTTATCCCGAAGCTAAATTAAACTCTCCATCGATATAATTTCGCTTGATATGTGTGACGTTTAATAAATCTTGAGACTAGCCCGCGGTTACGACTTTGGTGATACAAACGCTATACAGATTAAAGATATTGTTCAGCCTTAGGAACTTAGGCATTATAAATGCGTTTAATGTTAATGCTCTTATTACTTGCATTGCTTTAATTTTAACTGTGTATACCATTGTGAATGTTTGGTTAAAATAATTTGTCGGTTGAAGATTTGCAACGCTTTTCTCACAATATACCATTTATTTGGTCTATTGTTAAAAACTGAATTTATATAACAGCCAACCAACTTTCACTCCATTACATATTGAAAAGATATAAATCATGTATCATGCGTGTAATGAATAACAAATTGTGTATCTTATATGAGATAAGGCAAATTTAATTGAAGCTGGAAGCAACGTTCCGTTACTGTCAATCAATTTCATTCTATCATATAAAGTTAATTCTAAGATGGGATCCAATTTCATATTACCGAGTTATATGCTATAATTTTGTTATGAAATTTATTATGTGAATAAAAACCACTGGTTCTACAATAAGGATATGACTATCAATTTTTGTCACAAGTTTTTAAATATAGCATATGAAAACAATTCTAGTAAAGTATAAAATAGGTCGGTGAGAGAAAATGGGAAGCAAATAATCTGTATAATAATATCTGAGAGCACGATACTCTAAATATCGGCAATCACCCGTTTAGTCAAGTTTATCCTAACCGTGTTTGTTCATAACATTCAGGTTTATGTGATGCTGCAGGCTAGTGATCAAGGGTAGCAAATCACTGATCGAAGGACGGCTCATAATTGCTGCCTTGAGCTCAAACGATGACATATTCTATCAAACATACATCCGAGGAGAAAACACATTCGCATTATGTAAATATATTTTTAATTACAATATAAAATATTAATTTTATAATTTTATAGAACTTTATTTAGCATAAATACATATATCTTCTTGAATCAATAAACATTTGGTATCATTACAAAGGATTTTAAACCATTTTTTTTTCATTGCTTGTTTTATGAGTATAACAAAATATGCGAATGTCTTAACAAACGAGTTTTTTAGAAAATTGTTCTTAAAACGTACGTTTTATTAATAATATGAAAATAACACATCCCGGTAATTAAGTGTATGTTTACTTTTTTAATGTAATTACTGGTGTACATATCTTGTACCCACATTTCTAAGTAGATATACAGCCTAACGACTTAGTCTTTATACATTTCTTAAAAAAACTCTAAATTTTTTCAATTCACAATTTAAAAATTCATCGTCTCATTTTAATAATTTTTATTTACTTTGTTTAGGTCTATTTTAAATCAATCTTCAATTCTTCAAAATAAATTGTTTGAAACTCTTTAACGATTAAGCAATGTTTGTAATTATGAGAAAAATTTACAAGGATTTTGCTGACGGCATTTGAAAGAGAAAATATTGAAGAGTAAAATTTCGATCATGAATTCAATTAACGTGTCTAATAATTTTTGTATGTGAAATATTTTCTTGGAACAAATTATTAATTCACTTTTTACAGACCTTACAAAGTACCTAATATTATTTTCGAAAAATTGTATATAATATTATTTCTATTTTATGGATTAAACACAATAAAACAAGTCATAGAACAATATTCAATATTACTGAAATAGTTTAATAGAAATTATTTTATATTTACGTAACAATACTTATAAGTATTACTCAATTGTAATTAATAGTACCTCATGCCCAAACTAATGTCTTTCAAATGCACTCATTTAAAATGAAAACGAATCTGATTGTGAACGAAATTAAAAGTAATACCAATTACTAACATAACGACATAACGTATGTATCGTTATAAATAATGAGTGCTTACAGTTGTAATAGCTATTTCACTCACTAAGTCATTTAAAGCGAAGCAACATTATATAAAAGCACCTGATTAAAAATACGTTTTTATAACCATCTCATGGTTAAATTCCGCATTTTAAAACAAGAACATAATATAAAAAACCTAACATTATTAGATTTATTTCTATTTTATTGCAATGACATTTAAATGGTTTAAATATTAAAGAGACAGCACTGAACTTTATTAACTTTTACTTTCATTTATTTACGACTTTAAAGCTACTCGCCTCCCCTTAAGCTAAACAGTTAAATTATAATACTTAAGCAATACTTTGTAACTGTTAAGTGAATTGTTGCCTAAATATTCTACTAAGGCTTGTTCTTTGGTACCGATATTATTATCACATTAATGTAAAATACGACTTCGATACAATATAATTATTAAAATCGGATATATTATACTCGAGAGAAGTCAAATTTACATTATGTCAAAATAAACACTAATTACGTAAACAAAGTTGCTGCTAAATAATCTGCAGGACACTATTATTAATTCAGTAATAAAGGAATATATCAAAGTGTCAAACACCAGACCAATTGGCAAGTTAGGTGGTAAAGGTGCGTTCGTAGTCCCCACTCAAAAATTCCGTTTGTCTGTCGCAATGTCGGCCGGCAGCCCGCCCCGCTATACTCACCTATTACGAACCGCTCGCTACTGAATAACCTTGAATTTACTATTACAGTCATTACACTGCGTCACTAGAGGCTGATATCGAGTCGACAGATCGAATTACTATAGAAATTATCCCATTTCGCGTCCCGAACCCCGAAGCATAAGCTAACAAGCGAGCGCAATATGTCATGTCCTGCAATATTTCTTCTAATAAACAGATGATAGTCCCTGAGTGTTCTAAAAAACGGCAAACTCTACATCAAACGCTCCAGAATAAGTAGGTGCTCGGCGCTCGTATAAATTCTAATAAGCATCTATTTCGCTCCTGAGGCAACACTGTTCTTAATCTCGACTATTACTTTAGCGTTGAAATTTTAAAATCCCGAGACCGGTAGTTTGGTTCGTGGTTCATTTTTAGTTGCCTCCTACGCTTTGATGGGTAATAAATCGTGATGTGCAGTGGCTTTTTAAATGTTCCGTGTGTCGTCGTGTTTCGACTCTAAACGGCGATCAGTCACGGTCTGAAGATGATTCATGTAAGCTATGGGAGGAATAAATCTTTCTTATTTAAGTATCCATTCTCTTATGGAGCGTGTCGTTTGATTTAGATCAGTTGAGATAAATCTTATAGGACCTTCGTTTTGTACATATCGTATGTGTATTATATTCTTTATGGTAATCCATAGGTATTTTGAAAAACTTAATTCCTCCTTTACTGAGACTAATAATAATAATTATCATTTAGTAATTAGTCTTATTAGTATCTTATTAATGAAAATATTATAAATAAAAATATTCTTATTCAACAATAATATCAAAGTAATTTTTATAAGGAATTTTATTAGACCATTAAAATATTTTTGTAACAATTCTCAATACTTCTCCATCTTAATATAGTTGTAAATAGCAGATCATCTATAATAGTTGATTTAGCGTAAAGAAGCATGTTATATCCCAGAGGCAACAATTCTCACACTCATAATGTTTGTGATACACAAACTAACTGTGCTATACTTGTGATGTTTCTAAGAATATACTCAGGGCATAAAGATTTGAACAAGCTAGGCAATGTTCGTTTAATTGTACATTTTTTCCAATTATTAGCGCCATCTATACATGAATATGTTAAATTTTAAATGAATATTATATGAACATAAATAAAAAATATTTAAATGTTAAATTTAATATAAATATTTTTAACTTTCATACAGAACAATGACTTTTACTTAATATTAAAGTGATTCATGTAACTTTAGTAATAATTAGAGAAAATTTTACTGAATTTTAGATCAAGTTATTTACCAGTGCCAATTA
This sequence comes from Danaus gilippus, assembly GCA_018231785.1. Lineage (NCBI taxonomy): Eukaryota > Metazoa > Arthropoda > Insecta > Lepidoptera > Nymphalidae > Danaus > Danaus gilippus. Next base: position 20,160 of record DVQO01000086.1, read on the forward strand.
AATAGTGCTTACAATAGCAATCTCGGCACTGATAACGCTTATCGATAGCAAGTGATAAATAGTCCACTATCAGTGCGTAATATTAAATAGGAAATTGTTATAAAATTAAATTTAGAAAATTATTTTAATTACAAACTCGTTTCAAACCATACAAAAGTTACTTTCCTTGTTTGTTTGTTGTTACATCGTAAGTAAGTCGATATTTACCCGGTTTCATAAATACTAGGAATTAATTGTATGATATATTACCAAAAAACTAAATACTGCTACTTTTATGTAGACATATATTATGTAGGAACAGAAAAAAATTTAATACATATGAATTTCACATTAATAAATAAATAGATACAAGTATAAACTATGTACTGGATTATTTATTTTTGTTTCGAAAATAATTATTACAAACAATAAAATTTTTATATTTTAGCTTCTATATTCATTCTATAATATTCTTCTATATTCACAGATACAAGTATAATATTATGAGCTAACAATTTTTAAACAAGGTAAAATATTTAAAACAGTGCCACCTAAAGCCCATTTAATTCTATAATTAATTGGGTTACACCAACATTCCACTTTATCAGTAGATCTGTTATCAGTGTGACATCTTGATATATTTGCTCTCACCTAATGCACCGTGACAAATCACTGGCTCCTACAATATGTGAAGTACAACAGGTCATTCACCCTCTAAATGTATGTATGTGTGTATAATATACAGGATTAACGTCTCAACTAAACGCTATTTAATCTATTGTATTAAGAAACTTCTACATTTGCAATTTATCAAACAAAAACTACAGTATGAAATTCTTATACTGTGTTAAGACTTCATAAAACCTTATTCAGTAATTCTAACATCCAATAAGAGTGCTAGTATTCGGTTGTATCTAGTTTAGGGTGAATTTATTAATCATGCTTACAAATTATTTTATATATTTTTCCCCAGTGACACTACACGAACTCACCATCCATCAGGCCTACCTGAATTCCGGACCACGTGCCATCTTTATGGTCTCCGTCGCCCGCTGTGCGATCATTTGTCAACATACATGCCCGAATATTTGTATAATTTTGTTTATACAGCTATTGAACGCGGTTTCGTTCGTATTATTTACTATGAAAACTATATTTATTATATTCTATACTATAAAGTTGGTCTAACCGATCATTTGTTTGTTAAAACTATTCTTATAGTGAAGCATGAACTAAAGTAATATTGCAAGGTTATATTTGTGACGGTAACACATTTAACTTCTGCTTATTACTTCAATAAAAATGTATGCATTTTTTAAATATTAATAATTCGTGAATTCTTCAGTAAACATACTCGTAACTTAAGTATACCAAGAGGTAAATTGTGTGAAAAATTTATGTGTAATTTGTCAAAAAATATTCATTATTTTTCAATTTACATATATTTCAGATCGGTCAAGGTTCCTCCAAATTAAAAGGATGTTTCATAATACAAATAAAGTGAGGATCCTCACACCATAATTTATATGACAATAGCTTTATAAAACTCGTCTAAGCAGCTTGATTTAGACGAAGCTTTACTAAAACTGGAGCAAGAAATGAACTCATACATAATGTATTCAACCGTTCCTCAAGGCCTGCGCTCAATTTTTCTGATCTTAATCCTTCATGAGCTCATCTAGCCGAGTTTTAATCTCAATCTCACCTCATTACCGACTCCAGAATACTTGGAATAGCCAATTTCGTCATTAATTACAAGCCCGCCTCCCCTTACCCTTCCTTTTTCGAGTAAAAATAAATTATAACTCATTTATCGTTAGTCGCTCGCTGAATAAATAGCTGTCACGTTGGCGCACACAGAAGCGTTACGGTGTAACGTGACGTGAACGTTCAGGGGGGAGGCCACGCCCCGACATGCGCACTGCCACGGACACGCACGCCCATGTGTGACGCATGTGGCTGTCATGGAACTGGGGCACATATGTGCATGTCTCTAGGTGGGCGTGAGCGAATGTGGGCGTGAGATACGTGCACATACGAGGTAGGAGGTTACGTCAACAACACATACCGAATGTCACAGCCGTACAACTCGGCGAATAGAAATAAACCCGCAAATTAAACGGAGAAGTGGAGACGAAAAAATATATAAAAAAAATCCCCACCTGCGGCCGCAATTATCGGCGCGAACCGCGGAAAATTGCGGGGCGAACGCCAAACTGACACTCGTGGAACTTCCTCAAAATAAAACTTGGGAAAAGTTCAACCGGAAAGGAAAGAAAACGTGAAAATAAAAAAGCCATTGACTCCGCAGACCGGCCCTGAAAGTTTGTGATTTTTTTCAACGTCCCCGCGGACGGAATCACGCCGTGATTTTTTCGCCGCTCGAGTAACTGTCGCTTACTCCTCAACTAACTAGTGAAATCTGTTTTCAATGCGGCTCTCGAATAATGTTCTGAACTGAGTTTTCTATAAAATACATTTTGAAAAGCGAGTTATAAAAGTTATTGATGAGTTTGGATTTTAAATATTTGTTTGTATTAATATAACGAGACCGCAGATCAACTTGAACGGCCAGAATTTTCATTAACATTAAGTAACATCGAAGGTTTTAAATAAAGAATACCGCAATATAGGGCAGCATATTTCAACAAATCGAAAAGTTCGGAGAAGTCATCTCAATGGGTAGTATAAAAACATTCTTACACAGTACCACGCGGTCTGAAACAATATGGTTCAGAATCATCCGATCAATAATATATAGGCTAAGAAAACGTACAGAGTAGAGAAATCGAGACTCAGCTAGAAAACAAATCAGTGTTGGGAGGCGCAAATTGAGCACGTACCCGTTCCGGCTAATTTTATTTTGCAATTACACCCTCTCCCGCCACCCCCGCTAATACATTCCTGGCGACAGCACTCCAGAGAATAGAAGCGTGTGGAAGTATAAAGAACAGTTTTTGTTTATATTAAATCACAACTATTTGATATGTACTTAGTGATAGAAGAGATTCGAAAATATTTTTAAAGCACAGAATCTTATACAAACATTCAATATCAACTGGTTTAATTACCTTATAACATTTAATTATTTAACTGGAATAGAAGGAAATTACCTGTGCTACATCTACAGAAAAAATTCCTATGAAAATCCTTTAAATATAGTTACACATATTACTTGAGTTATTGTTAACATCACATAGATTTGCATCTCGAAAGATTTTATCATACTACATTCAAAGAGAATATCGAAGCTAGAATGTTTATAATTCATTTGCATATATGAAATTGGTTTTAACACTTAAAAATTCAACTCATCAAGTTCTATAAAACTGTGTTATTTTTTGTTATTCGTGTCTACATTAATTATAATAAAATAAGTAGTAAAATCGTTTCGTCAGCAGGATCTCTCGGCTCCTACTCTGTAGCCCCCACTGTAAAAAGGTTGTAAGAAGGCGGTGGACACCCCGGAGGGGGGACGATCGCCTTCAACCCTTTCGCTTTTACCCCCACCTACAGGGTGCTCGCGATTCTTAAGAAATAAAACTGTTGTTAACGCAATTACTACAGCGTTTTCTGTACCTCTGCTATCAAGATTTATATTACAATATTAAAACGGTTATATTTTATATAATTGAAGGCTATGTGTTAGATTTATGATATGAGATATATTATAACAATTTGACAATGGCAAGAATTTTATATCACAGAAGTTCTGGATCCATTTATATCAAGCCATTAATTTTTGGGGTCTGCAAAAACAATATTTCCTATATACTGTTTTAGAAATTAGCCTAGATATGAAAAAAATGTGTGAAGGGGAATGAAAACATAAAATCTTGTTTTAAAAGACTATAAAAAAATCTTAATTACTTAGAAACGGGAGCACCCTGTAACCGCTAAGCTTCTCGCATTTCTTCGTCGCTTCTTAAAGTGTTTTACATACAACTGGTACAGCTGTGTGCGTTTGTATTTACTCACGCACAAATGTGTGAGTCTTTACGCATTTTTGCCCCTTTCCCCCCTCCAAGAAAAATACCTTACCCCGTTACCAGCCACCCCTTTGATGTACCGGTACGCCTCGGGTAAAGATATGAGACTTTTTCAAAAAGCTTAATTTAAATGAGGCGCTCGGGACGGCTCAATGAGAATATTCCTTAATTTAAATACTATCTCGAGGGCCACTGACAACTTGGGGCAGCGTGGGTAAAATGGACCATTTTAATTGGTATTGAATTTCGATTCGATACTTAGGTGACTTTATCTTGTTTTTTCTTGTTTGTGTTTAGGTATTTATTGAGGAAATCGACTCTTGTTAAGTAAAGGGCTGTAGTTTAATATACTCTTTGCTGAGCTTTTCTTTGTTTCACTAGTTTATCGTGTTGGGTTACGATGGACTTGTAGAAAAAAACAGACGACTAAGTCTTTAACACTTCTTATTTTTTTTAAATTCTTAATATAAATTTTATATAGCAATAAGATTGTAAAAAGATTTTAATTAATTTATGTAACTATAATAAGGATAATATATAGTAGGATACAGCCAGAAGGCTGTAATCAATAAATAATGATAATTTATAATTTAACATACAAACATTATGATATACCTTAAACTTTAAATTTATATTGTGTGATTTCATGGCTTACAATATTCAAAATGTTTGTTGTGATTTCATGGCTTACAATTATCAAAAAATCAATTTTTTTTATCTGTTCTATATATTTCACTTAAACATTCTTTCATTGTCATAATTACGCCATTACATTATAATAGATACAACGATACATTTTATTATTTTATAGTTTAGGAAATATGTATTTTTACTGATAAATCTATAAGAAATCTGTTAAATTCTTCCCTCTATTGTTTCCTACAAAATATTACAAAAGACAAGAAATAAACTCAATATGTTATCACCATTTAATCAATTAACTCAAGAAACTATAAAAAAGATACTCGGTAAGATAAAAATTATAGGCTTAACCTTTTTTATTAATATACATAATAAAAATCGTTGATATTCTTGATAATTGGCAAAAAATTAAATCTTAACTTTGATAGAACGTAAAATTATTCATGTCTGTCATTTTATCTTTACTCCTTTTTTATATCCTTCAAGGTGGAAAAATGTTATAAGACGTTTACTAACTAAGAACTAACTGACTAAATGTCCAACAACTTCGAGGTATAATATTCTATACAATATTTAAAGCCGACAATAAGCATATTATTATTAATAAAATTTCAATTCATTTTCGGAATTTTACAAATAAATTTCTAGATAGTAATTCAGGTAGACTCGTATTTTATGTATGTCTATCTCACAAAATTGGAGTAAAATCACAAAAAAATATTTTAAGAATTACTGAGTACCGAATTCTGCTAAAACAGAACTATTATTTTCTTTTGTATAAAGATATATAAAGATAGAAATAATTTTTGAATATCAACTCAATTGATGGATTGTATGTACATATAATTTTACTCTAGACACTAAAAAAACATATTAAAAATAATAAGAACGTTGACTTCAAACAATTTCCATTGGCAATCTCTGAACTAATTAATTTTTGCCTCCATACAAAATCACAGCGCAATCAATACGCGTCGTAAAAACAATTCAAGAGGAATTCTTACCCCCTAATGAAACAAAGGGTATTAAAATTTCAAATAGGTACATGTTTCTTGAAATTTATTCTGTAAGCAAAAATTTACCAAAAAGAAGGGTTACTCGGCATTGACACCATCTCCTTAGTGTTGCCTCCCGGGTTTTGCTATGAATTTATTATATTTGAGATTAAATTTTCAGTATTGCCCAAAGGTAATAAAAACGTCTTTGGTTTAATATAAAAATAGTATGTATAAAAATTTTAATATTTTAAATTTTTCATATCATATACACGGACAAACAGAAAATATATTTTAGAGAGTCCATAGTTCACAGGTGGGGGCGGCTCGCACCCCTTTTTAACCCTTTTGAGATCGGAACGTTTCTTCTCCTTCTTTACATTTATTTCTTATGGCCTGTTTCTTCTTCTTAAATTATAAAGCTCGCTGTGGATTTAAACATCTTGATACTTTCTAGTATTATTACATAATTTTACTGTTATTTATATGGTATAACGTAAACTTGAGAGTCACACCTATTTTATTATATATATCATATTGCTTGTATACATCATACTATGTACATAGTAATACTAATTTATAAAGTTATATGCTTGTAGATTGACAATCCGGTCTTCTTTTTTAATATCTGTTAAGATGATTTTTAGAAGAACTAGTATGAAGTGTTGTGAACGAATTCTCTGAAATAAATATTCAAAGGATCAAATTAAGCTGGTCATACTATACCGGTTGCCGAAATGATGTTACAAAGACTCGGAACTGGGCTAACACAAGTTTTCTATATTGCTGTGCGTACCCTCCCTCCTCAAACCCTCCCCCCAAAGGGTTGAAAACCCACCTTTGAAGATGCGCAAAGCTTTTTCTATAACACTAAACGATTCCAATTTTGAAATTCTCAAATTTCAGGGGTAAAAATAATTGGTCCCACGGATCTCAGCGTATTTTGAGTTATTTATTTTTGTTACTGTCAAAGTTAACGTTTTGTTGTCTCATTTTGCAGATTTTTTAATTGTTTTTTAATTCTTCAATAAAGTACTTGAAGTTGATAATTTAAGTAACCAAGATACTTGTATATTATAATTTAGATACAAAATATGTTTTGCAAATAAACTTATGTCTTTGTTAGAACGACAAACATTAATTATTAAAGTAAAAGGTTATGATACAGCATAAAATAAACAGTCCTTTTTTAAATAACCACAATCTCTGAAAAAAAAAATAAGATGACATAATGAAATATATATCAAACAGTAGTTTAACTGGAATGTTTTATTTATAACATTTATTCATATTTAATTGGACTACCACTAGCATTAAGGAGGCTGCTTTTAAATGTGAACCTTATCTTTTGAGGGTAGAGTACAAAATTCCTTTTAATATTAATAAGGTGACATGTAAAGACGGTAAGATTTAGTGATAGAACACGCGTGTGGACGACAATCGAGATCCTGCTTTATATTATGGAGACGGCTTATTAAAACTCCATATATTTAATGACGTGGTAATTTTATAAGTATAAAATATTCTTTATCTTAGTGAAACGCAATAAAATAAAATATTAAATTGTCACTAACTTATTGTTCACGTAAAAGTTTGAATGGTTGGTTTCTCGTTAATCAGAACGATTGAATAAATCGAGATATTTTAATAGATGTAAAATATAACCAAGGAGAACATAACGTACCTTTCGTTCGGAGAAATAAGATTTTTTTCGTTATAATTAATGAAATTTATCAGGTTGGTTGGAGTTTTCGTAAATTTTATGGTAGTTTCAAGAAACATTATAATTAATTTTACAAGAGTAAATATTGTTTGATTAATAACTATTATAATATAATGGAACATTGTTATATAAAATATTTTTTCATATAAGCAAGTCCAATGTTACATAATAAAGCCAGTTCCACACAGCCGAGTGCTCTCTAAGACAATCTGTCTCCGTCATCTGCCAGCAGCACTCATGTGCATCTCGGCACGTTGCGGGCCCCGTGTGTACCCAGCTTAATTGATAAACTACATACAATAAAACTGTTATATTTATAAATTATTTAAATATTTTTTTTATATCGTTTTATGCAAACTTTTTAACAAAAGAATTCATATTTTTCTCATTATCTATCGTCTTAGTATTTTGTTATTTACGTCAACCGATATAAAAGATTAACAATTTTAAAAAGGATATCTTATACGCTTTGTTTTATTGTTCAAAACGTCTAATTTTATATAAAAATCGTTTTATAAATTGTATATTTATACATATCTACTTGGTTAGATCGTGTTGGGACAACACCGTAACTATAAAATCCAGCCTAATAGCGGAATCATTATGCAAATTCTTGACTGCATTCATCAGTCACTTTCTCAATTACAAGCTCTTATCACAGCTACCAACCCTATAACATCTCTAATGAACCGTGTTAGCTCTTATCTCGTTGTAATAGAAGCTAAAATCAAACAATAAAGGTGTAGTATCAATTTGTGATTTTGGTTATCTAAAAAACTTTCTGTCTGATGCTTAAGAATCGGAATAAGATTTTTTCCCCATTGTGACAGAGTTTGAAAGAAAATACAGGTGGTGTTTAGGTAAACACTTTGAGAAATAATATTAAATTCTTAAAAGTATAAATAGTATTGGGATTTAATTCATATATTATGTCACAAGTTATATAATGTTTCCTCAAATTTTATTTGAATTTTTCTGCATGGGTATTTTGACTCTTTTGCTTGGTAAATAGAACCTTTTGCATAAAATATATTTATCTGTTTATTTTACACTTTACTAGACACAATACAATAAAGAAATAAATCAATAATATTGCACCGATTTCACATCGCTTATTACTTTATTTAGCATTCTTATCTGATCAAAAGTTTGTGTTGCAATTTGTTACAATCATTTTGTCTAAAAAGTGAAGACTTATTCAATGTGCAATAGAATGCATCCAAAATTAGTCACATAATAAAATGTTTCTAAATTGAATCTTTTTGTTAAGTACATTTTGAAATGTCCCGTTCTGCGCTTTTAATAGTGTCCAATTCGGCTCTAATATTTTATAACGCAGAGACCGCGTTTGACAAACAAGAGTTCGAAAGTTCCATTAATGGGTAAAACAAGGGGTTGGTAGGAATTTTTGGAAATTTGTAATATAATTAGAGTAGAGATCGCATTAAGGCCGTCACTTTTGGTTTATGGCAGCCTTCGGGGAACGTCGCTACAATTTCCTGAATTTCTTGACAGCTGATTTTTATTGGTACTCTTTTAGATGATTTAATTGAATTTCAAAATATCTTTCAAACTCTAATTACTGAACGGAACCCCCACATCCACAGACATATTAAACAGATATTTCATATTTGGAATGTTTTTTCATGAATCTAATAATTCTTAACCTAATAATATGCTAAACGATCACGTGCGAGGCACGGTGTGGTACAGAAGTTCGTGCATAGATTTTAATTATTGTCATGTAATACCGCTCTAATAAATGTCATTATGAACGTTGGCGAATGCAAAAAAAATACAACACCCGCCAACATTAAACGTGACTCTTAATATATGGGTTGTAAGGTGTAATTTACAACGTGAGTGCATTTTTCAATGTTACTTATAATGTTGTAAGGTGTAGTTTCATAATGGAATCGCAATTCAACGTGCGTGACAATGATAGTACGTAAATAATACGTATCCAATGTTTAAGTTTATGTGAATGCATTTAACATTATACGAAACTTTCTAAATTTATAATGTTACAGACAACAATGGACACGAATGTTAGAATTTGTGTTCATTACTTCAAACTAATTCAGTATATTTCATACATATCTGTCGTACAACATTTAACATTAAGCCTTAACTTGACTGTGAATACATCGGAGACATCGACCAACTTATTACATAAGAACCTTAACAAACTGGGGCTCATTTTTAAAAGCCGATATAACAGAATTAATTCCGTAAAATAACACTTAACCCACCTTTATCGTCATCAGAATATTGAACCAAAACAACGGACAATGAGAAAGCAGTAGGCCGTAAAACGCGTTTGCGCGAACCCCCCCATTGGGGGGGCAAGGACAAGGGGGGCCCCCTAAGTCCTACCCTTTAAAAGATTCCACCGTCCTCTCATTTTTAAGACTTTACAATACAGCCATTCCATATATTGTAGGGGGATGCTTAATTTATTAGGCACATATCTATGTGTTGCTTTCTTTCGGGAATTAAATGTATATGTGTGAGTGTAAGATTAGATTTTTCCGTGCTCCCTCTAATTACGGACGTCAACATTCATTACTAGCTGATGTGGGGACGTCTCTTAATGAGGGCCTGATGTTTTTTTCTCGGTCAGTAAGAACACTTACACGTAATTACTCGAAAGAGAAATGTATTTTAGTGAGAAGACCTCATTTAAACTAAATAAAACCCAAAGTGGATTACATAAGAATCTCTTGTATTTAAACTTATCTAGTAAATAGTCAAATATTGTTTCTCTGTATCTATAATATAGACAATATTATTATTATTTGTATCTTTATTTTATTCAAGTACATTAAAATCCAATCAATATTTTATCATTTCATGTTAATAAAAGTGTAAAGACATTTTCCATGTCATATGTAGCGTACCTAGATATATTTTAAGGAAAAGTAAAGTTAGTGACACAGATGGTTTGGAAGTGATATTTAGTTAAGTTTTGACTTATTAAGTCTTAACTTCTTATTAAAAATTTATTTTCTTTCTTTATTAGTATGGCTTCTTTAAAATTACCCATTTTTTCTTTGATGTAATCAGTTAGTAAAGAGCTTAATTTTCATCGGACTTCCTGCATTGTTTTGTCATTAAAGAGAAATATTTAACTTTTGTATACCTATTATGGGTGATGATTATAAAGTACAAATAATAACTTGAAAAAAACCTATACTTCTTAACAAGGTATAACTACAGATTAGTCTGCTGTGACTTCTATTACCCAAAAGACACATTCAGAGGTATTAAAATGGTGACTGTAAGATTTAAATAGTAGTCGAAGTTAGATTAAAAATAAAAAGGTTTTTTAAAACATTCATATTAAGTATTTTATGTTTTTTAATTAGCTGACATTATACTATACATATAACGAAATTATTTAATACATATTGTAATACCAACAACATAAAAAGTGCCGACGCAACATTATAGATTAATAATCTTTAAATGTTACCTTTGTCCATTCCATACAATCTATATACAAGACTTTAATAAATCAAGAATCTAAGACACGTTATACGTCGACGGTGATTTAAAAAATCAACAAAATGAAAGCGGCAACTGAATACAAAGTGGAATGAAAAAAAACAAAGCGGAAAAAGAAGAAGTTCATTAAACGTTTACGTGTTGTGAACGAGCCAAGTTCACATGTCACGGCTCGAACTCAAACAGCCCCTGTTTGTATTGGACGGTCGCCTGCATACTAAGAATCTTCCACCTTTCATTTAAACATTCGCTTTCACTTTATAAAAAGACTTGCTAATTTTTATTCCTATTTTAGGATACAAATTTTTTGAATATTAACAGTTATATGTATTAGTATAGTCTGACTAGTGCTATATTAAATGAAAATATTATTTAAATATTTTTGGAGTGATTTCAATCAAATGTTCTAAATAAACACAATTTATTCTTTGACATTGCCAGAAGTTGAAATGAATGACCTAAAATAAAACAAACAACAAATAGGTTGATCCAAAGAAAACAATCGCTCCTTAAAAATTTAATATCGAGAACAATAGATTCGAACTTCTTAAAAAAATAACACTTTTAGAATTAGAACGTGTTTTTTATAATAATACCTTTGGGAACTTGGTTTTTTTTTACAATTTGTAATTAATTTGACAGTGACATCAGCGGTCAACTTAGTTTATTAACAATTATTTTATTTTAAAAATATATAGGGACAAAACTAATAAAGTCGTAATGCACGAAAGTCATGAATTTGTCACAATATCTTATATTTACCTACTATTTTTAATTTATTAGGGGCAAGTTTACACATTAAACATTAACAAAGGGATCCAGGGCGCTTCGTGTTCAAAGAATTTAGACCGAACTTCGTATTTTAAAGGCAATTTGAACCTACACTCTTATCCTGATCGCAAGATAATTTATCTTAACGAAAGAAAGGGGTGGGTGAGGCTTAGGGGGATCCCCAAAAATTGGGTAAAAATGTTGCCAGCCAACGATTAAACCGTTGGGGAGATGCGTTATATTAATCACCACCCGCTAGCAGTCGTCTTCGAGGATTTCTACGGAACCACGGAGCGGATATTACCTCAAATATTTGTTTAATTATATAAAAATTATAATATATTTTATTATATAAAAGAATTAAGTTCATATCCTAAGAAGATTTAGTGTCACCTTATCTTCTGTGATGAAAGTATTATATGAATTTTTAAAACATGATTGATAGCCAATCAGTAATAGCAGTAATAACAGCTCGATACGATACCGAAGTCGCTTTGTCCTGTATAGAAGGCAGGGAGCCACCTTGGCTTTGTTTTAATATTTTCGCAGGCATTATGAAGGGTTTCCTTGCTTTCAAATAATTTGGCTTCTGCTCGTGAAGTTTTGATAAAAGTTTCATTCTATCAATAATTAACGGCCACAATCTGAGGTCTGATGCGATTATAGAGGTCGTGGTCTCTGAGTTATCTTCATTTTTCATTTGTAAGTAGGGTGCTTTGTTTTAGAGATATAAGCTGATTTGGAAAATTTAATACAAACAAATTAATACGAAATTAAAACGTCATGCCTTAAATTTTAACGTAAATTATGAAAAGGGTAATCTTCTATAGTGAAATGTTATAAATTAGATAAAATTTATATTTTAAATCATTAAATAAATAACAGAGAATGAAAAATGTCACAGCGACTTGTATATAACGTAAGTTTACCGATGTCAAAAAACCCCACTTAAGTACATGTCCTATAAAAGTCATAGAAATGCCAGGATAAATTAACATAAACGCATATACGAATAAAATATCAGTGGTGTATGAAAAACTTCCGCAAAATTTGCTCGCCCAAATGACGATACTTGTTTTTTGTTCGTCTATAACTCAAAAAAAGAAATGTATGGATACGACTCGGCTAATTAACAGAATTACTGTTGATAAATAATGAAAAATCTATTATTTTCCAATCAAGGTTAATATTTATTTATGTTAGAAAACCTATAATAAGTTGTATTAGTATTCATATTTTAATATCAAAGAAACTGTTTTTGTGTTACATCATGAGTTGAGATATTTTAATTACATTGATTTTACACCCATATAAACCTGTAAATTTAATACTATTCATAATTATGGTTAATTGATAAATATGAGGAAAAACTATCGCTTCTTTCAATTAATCAATTTCAATTAAGTATGATATAGTAAGACTAGGTTTAATAGTATCTCTTCTTTAAACATCACAACTGTGTCATGTCCACATAATCTGACGCACCCTAACAAACTTATTAAGATTTCTTTTCTTTTTACTCTGTACGTGGTTAGCGACGTATGACGCAAGCCGCTGGTGGGGGGAGGGGGTCAGGGGGGTCACGGTGAGGGTGGGGACCTCTTAATTATTG
>DVQO01000087.1:0-33363 GCA_018231785.1 Danaus gilippus
ACAATATGTAAGGCAGACCCTGGCTAAAGCTGGGAAATTGCCAAGTAGAAGAAGAAGACTTTGGAGGAACAAAATTCATATTTGCATTATTCCTAGCATTATACCTATATTTTATAAACCCAAATAATAAAATTATAGATCGGTTTAACCTAACAGAAAAATATTAAATCTTATACCGTTTACATGCTTGAAAATAAGAAGAAAAATAACAAAGTATTGGAGTATAGTTTTACTCCAATTTTAATGTTACATACTATGAATATTTTAATCTAATAAAATATTTTTTACAGCAATTATTCCTCTCCTCGTATAAATTTAAATGTAGGAGAAGAAAAACCTCGGTTTATGAATTTGATTCCCTTTATCATTTATTTTAACGCTAACTTTTAAATTTTTTTTTGTAAATTTGTATTTGGGATTCAGAGAATTAATTTTTTCTATGTTATTGTCACAAAAGAAGTTTTTTATTTATCCAACATGCAAGAGTACAATATTTTCTTGTGATGAAACTTGTTTAGCTTTTGCTTTATAAGTAATATTAATATCAAAGTTATTTTTATTTATTATGCACTTTTATTTCTCGCGTTTAAGCTAAACTTCAGTCGTATTTAGTGTTGTGAACCAATAATTGGCATAGATCAATACGAACAAACTCTAAAGCTTTTTAAAGATTTAACTTGCTTGAACAATATTTTAGTGTATGGGTGCTTCGTTAAAGCAACCCATAAAGTATTCGTAGTTAGGTATGCCAGATGAATTAGTAAATATTTATACACATGTATAAAAAAATGAAATTATAAATTCTAAGCGGTACTTTATTACTGGTTGGGCTTGCTGTGGAGGCTATTTAGATCATCATTGAAATTGATAACTTGATAAACTTTAAAATATACTCATAGATCAAAGTTATTTATTTCTTAATGTAGTATACCTTTAAAATACTATTTTATTATAGAGGTTGACCTGATTTACTGAAGAACCTTTATGAAAGTAATACGTTTAAGGTCTGTTGCTCGTTAAAAAAGTAAATAAAGGATGTAAACTATGATAAACGGGGATGTAATTAAAAATCAATACCAAAGCGACCTTCACCTTTAACTATGGACAAAATATAAAATGGCTACAAAACCGTGTGATTTTTCACAGTAAAGATAACAAAGGAGTTAATTTAATTACATTTTTCAATAAATTTAATAATTTTAAAATAAAATTATATGAGATGGTTGTCGTTGAAGTCTTCTAATGACATCGTCTCTCGGAAATCATATAATTATCATAATATATCAAATATTTATTTATTACATATTTACTTTTAAGAACGAGTTACGTCAAAATGAACAACAAAGTACTAACAAGCAATAATGATTAGTGTTATTTTAGTGTAACTAGAGTACGGTTAGCTAGTTTAGTTTAAAGAAAATGATCGTACTATTTACACAACAACAAAGTTATAAAAGCATTATATTAAACGAATAAATGAAATTTTGAACTGTTAATAAAAAAAATATTAGTTTGGTGTATTCATAGTTGTGCTGCTATTGAAGTGAAATTATTTTTAGCGTAAAAGTACATAATTTTGACCGAAGTATGAGATATTGCATTAAGTTTTAAAATAAATAGCTTTTCGTTGTGTATACAGTAAACCTATTTTTTACATATTTATTTCATAGTTTAAATAGTTAATTCCAACATTAGGAGGATATGTACCTAGTGTGTTTCATTTATAGATTATTTTCAAGAATAATAGTTGGTTGTTTTAAATATGGCTTTCATGTCAATAATAATTTCATCAATATTACACTTTTCAAACATATCTATTAAAACTGTGAAGCTTCATAAAATTTTTCAGTTGTAATGTTAAAAGTGTAAGAGACTTGTATGTATGTATAACTACTTTAGTAGCTACAACGTTTAAGTTATCTATAAAAAATATACCTAATACAACATGAATTTAAACTCAAGACTTCTTGGGGTACTTATTATGATATATTGTTATATATAAAACTAATTAATATTCATAATTATTTCGCAAAAAAGGTTCGTTAAGACGGTTCGAAATAAAAGAAAAACTTTTTGCTAGTTTTTATTTATATAGAGAAGACACTGCGTCAAAATACAGTTTACTGTATATTTATAGTATACCTTATAAGTAATAAGTAATTAAGTCAAGTCTACACAGTTATGGTTGCAGTTTCAAGAAACCTAAAAATAGTTATGTAGTCAATTAATGTTGTTTTAGTGATGTTCGTCTCAAAACTTCCACATATTTTATGAACAAGAATTGGGTACACATACATCACATAAAAAACCGGTAAAAATTATTTTAAATTAAAAAAATGAAATTGTTCACATAATTTATTTACTTAAAAAATATACACTTACGAAACATCTCAGAATATTACCACCATATTTAAATAAACAGAGTGATCGCTTCTACATAGATCAGAATTTGCAACATCAACGGTACGGCTATTAAGAAAAAATGACATTCATATTTAATAATAATATTCAATAAATATAATATCCACGGATTAAAATATATCACGTGTATTAGTCGTAAATTGCACATCAATATTATTTAAACATCCATAATGACTATTATATAATGTTCAATAATATATGTAATGGTATGGTATATATGACCTATATAATATTTAATACAAATTCAGATCTACGCACACTCTCGACCCAACTGCCGGGTTGTTGCGGGTCTCAACCCAGAAGAGGAATGTCGACGCTCAAATAAATTCGTTCGATCGCTGCATGGCGATGTGTGGAATGTTTTGCTGCGCACGTTCGGGCGGCCGACTTCATATAAACAAATTTCAAATGGGCGTCATAGAAATCTAAAACGGTAGACGAGACGTACATACTCGTATAGAGCTCGTACAAGGAGCATTAATTAATGAGATCGTATATTTATTATGTATTGGGGGTAGACCGTGTTCCTTCCCCACTAACTAAGTTGAAGTAACATGGATCCATCCTTATCCTTACAACTAACCGTACCCAGAACAAGTCCGTCGGGTCACTCGCATAGCTGGATACGCACTCGCTGTCGGCCATCACCGCATTTCACTAATTCATCGTCGAAGGATCGCATCTACGTACACGTACCGCGATAGGGAAACGGCAGATATATTACGACACTAGGCGTCGTTACACATAAAGCATACAGGGTCGCGATCATCTGGCCGGTTATTACTGTTCATTTCCTCAACCCCTGTAGACGGGGAGACAGAACGCGCACACGCATCGGTAGACGACTGTGTAGGGGGGGATGGGGCCGAGGGGTCCGTAAGGTGCGAGGGGCATCGGGTGAGGTCGAGCAGGCGAGGGAGGGGGTGTGGGGAGGGGGGACGGTATTGGAGTAGGGGTGAAACACGCCCTATCCTGGGACTCCTCGGGCTAGGGACCGGCCGCGGCGGCCATCACCTCCTCGTAAGCGTTCTCCAGACAGTGCTTCAGCTCAGCGTACGAAACGACCAGCACGCTCTGTTCGTCCCGCGACATCAGTTCCACCTGGACATAATAACATTATTATTCTCAGTACAAACTGGCAAAGGGTGAATGAAATCGGCTTCCAATGTTATCTATTAAAAATAAAGACAAAAGAAAAAAGTGCTCATCGTTGGGATTTGATATGGAAAAAATATACTAAGTGCAATGTATTTTAATGTGTTATTCGTTTATATATCGTTTGCCTTGTCGAGGTTCCCTCCATCCAGGTTGTTGAGGGCGGCGGCCACGTGGGCCCTGTCCAACCAGGGCCGGCCATCCGGGGTCACCGAGTGGAAGATATGGTCTCGGAACAGTTTCAACATATATCGATCTCCAGTCTCCGACCAACTCGTATCCATGTTCAGCCTATAAATTTATTTACTTTATTACTCGTATTAGTAATAATCGTTAAAATTAAAAATATATATATGAGACGTACTTCATTGTAACCTAAATAATGTTCTGTATTCAATATTCCAAGTGAATTTCGTATATATGTATAATGATAATATGAAATAATTTTTTATTCCAATAAAAAGATTTGCATCATGAGAGATTTCTTTGTCAGTTCGAATAAGGATTTCAATGATTTTCATTCATAAATATTTTTTTGAAATTGTAAACCTGTTTTATTTTAATTTAAAACCTTGAATTAACTGCAAGGTTCTGAGGTCGTCGATTTTAATTCATATATAACACTGTGAGACAGTAATCTGAATATATCACCAAATTTTAACATGTAATATATTTTTTAACTAGATTAATGGCGGTTTTGTTACTAATAATATTATTCATAAATAAAAAATGTAGAGACAAAAGCCGGAAGGCTTATATTATAGAAAATTTGGAAATCATATTTGATAATATATTGGATATAAAACAGACGATTGAGTTCAGTAGTTTCTGAGAAATATAAAATATAATAATAATTTATTGCAATAATAGGACGAAAACTGTGTCTTGTAGCTTCTTCCATGTTGATTAGAAGAAAGTCACATAAATGTCACACACACTTAATTCACTTTTTCACCTCCAACTTTAAAATAGAACGATAATTTAAATTAAGTTGAATATTTTTGACCGAATATGGTATACTTTTACTTTTTTTTTCATACCGTTCATCACGAAGGGCCTTTGTTAGTATGTAAATTATTTTGTTTACCTCTTATATATAAGGTACTCACTCTGGACGTTCGTTTATAATTCCAAGCTTGATAAGAATACGCAGTAGTCGACCATTGTCTATTTCATTCACTAATTGCTCTTCGAAGGCGTCCGAGCGCCGCTCTAGCGCTTCCACCTTCAACATGATACTGTGAGTTATAATATGCTGTCAGTTCTAACATCTGCAAACTTCTGCACACTATATGGACATCATATTTATTATTGGAAATAAAATATTATGTGATCTAATACCTCGTAGCGATCTTAATATTAAATAAGCCAATTAAGTATAAAATAAAAAAATAAGACTTTTAATATTATTTTGTAAACTTAAAATAAACAATTTTAAAATAAAAAAAAAGATTCGCGTGATAAATTAAACTTCATTAAGTATTAGTAGAGATTGTGCTGTTTCTTAATATTTAGTCCACTTTGATATGTCTTCTATTTTTTAAAATTTCCTGCAGGTTTTTTTATTACAGTGCTCATTGAACTTCAATTTTTGTTCCGTTATTATCATTTTAGAACCTATTTGATTCCATCCAGAATAAAGAAAATGTTAAAAACTTTTTTCTCACTGACTTTCGTCTCCATTGGTGTCTGCCAAATTTCTTGCTTGAAATTCTTAGACGTGTGACAAATAAGGAACACTTGTATAATATCAAAGCACTGGATGCTTACGATAGTGTTGTCAGATATCTTGTTAAGTCCGCTTAGTGAGAGAACGTCTTCCAATTTGCAAAAAAAAACCCTTCTTTCAAATTTTACGTTTCCTTCATGATGGCTATAATCTGTAGCAATGTTCAGGATATATTTACATGTATATAATTCATAAAAATCGTTTTCAATTAGTATTTTTTAAACAACAAGAATTAAGTAGGGCACGTGTTTCCAAATTTATTTTTTATGTCTACTGCCCACTTTGACAATGAATTGTTTTATAGCGCCCAATTTGTTCTCCTACCATAATTAATCTAAATGAAACTAATATTTTCGGATTTTACTTCGCGTTTTTTATATTTTATATTACAAATTTCGGCTACTTTTTAGCAACCGTGATCACGGTTATGGCTTCATTCGCACTGGAATTGAGGAATATATTGCTAATGTCAATGTTTTTATTTCTTGGACGAATTATAATCTTGAGGATAGTTTTGAGAAAATAAGAAGAAGTTTGTCGAATAGAATAAAGGTGTTTATTTTATATCCCTTTTCATATGTTAAAAATAGTTCCTTTACTTTATTTCTTATATCTTATATTGCCTCCGATAATATGACGATGTACATTGACGTTAGACACATGATCCGGACATTTCCAGCTACTGCCAAGTCTTTTTTACAATTGCTCGTATATGAAGGCAGTTTTGAAATATTCTATGGTCCAACAAATACCACTTCTTCATTTTACAAATAAAAAGAGTCTTGCCTTTTTAAAGGATGGCCATTTTGACGGCAGTAATGGTGTAAACAATTTTTTTTTTGTTACATTTATCTTTTTGGTATTTTATATCTTCTGATTGCCGTATTATTTCAACTTTATTTTTTTAATATTTTTCATTTAACATTTATAATCCATTTACTTGTAAGAAGATTTACTTTTTTAGCTGCTTATATTCCAAATGGTTTTAAGCGTTTTCCGTATATTACCCGTTTTTTTTGTCAACATATTATATTACAAGATAAAGATCAGTTTTTGTAGTTCATGCTTTAATTTTAAGAAATTTAATAATCGAAGATAACTTAAATATGTAACTCCCACACTTTAATAATTTTTTTTTTGTGTTTTTTTTTTATACTTTTACTCATTATGTTTCCTATCGAAACTTATTAATAGTAATGAGTGTAATTGTCTTTGTGGGCCTGTGTTTATCTTTTTGAGTGACAGAATGAGATTAGATTTAAACAAGCCCGTTATTGAAATCGCAACTTTAGAGCCTTATGGCACAACACTTGTAATTAAGGTTTCCACCGTCTGTATGATTGGTTCGTAGTCTTATTATCGTAAAGTCGTATTGTATGTCTATCTAATTAGTGACCATACGTAAAAATCATTAACGTTATATTTTGTGCAGTTTGATTCTGTAGGTTACAGGTTCAGTACATTAAATTTTGTTTTCTTTTTGAATAACGATGCTTTGTTTATTTACAAAAGCCACATAACTCGCACGAGTATTGTCTTTTCTCTAGTGTGTGATCTTTTTTACATGATGAATTACCAATCGCCTCCATGTTTACATTTCTTATTATATCATATTGTTGATTTTAAAAACTACGTCTGTGCAAAATTTCACTTATTTAAATAGTTGAATATCATTACTGTTATAGTCTAAAATATAATTTTATGTAAAAAGCTACTGAGCTTTTTTATTTCAATTTCCCAAATAACAAAGGAGCAATTGTCATTTCTATTTTTTCTTCTTTTTCAAACATGTTCTGTTCTTAAAAGTTTTTGATTCCTGGTTTTATTTGTCAACACAATATTTTCTTTTCTTAGTAGGCTTATCGAATTAGATCTTGTAGACACATTCAAAATTCCTTCTATATTCAAAAATAACCGATTTCCTAATTGCTTATTCCACTTAAACTGACAATCGCCTTTATAATATTACGAGGTTATATAATACTTATAACTTGTAAATACCTGTGTGAAGAAACGAGCACCGATCATAGGCATGATGTCGGTGATGGTGCGACGAACGTTCGGAGACGGAGTCAGCAAATACCTGGTAGCATCGGACCATACGTTTGTATGGTTGAGAGTATTTACTTTGCATTATATAAATTATTAAAGAACTTACAAGGTTCACTTTTATTTAGACGAAGGCATTTCATTTTAATAATTAATAAATTTATATAGAGGAAATTGTTACCGTTATTTAGTACACAAAAAGAAATTGTGTGACCCAGAACTTTACATTTTTAAGCTATTGAAATTAAGAAATTTACCTGATTGTTTTACCCAATTCTTTACTTCTATTTGTATCGAGATATCTTTTATTGACAAGTTTTATTTAAAACCTTAACTAACATGAGCATATTCTTGAGATCCATCGAGTATGTTCTTGCTACGAGATCCATGCAGGCGTTTATATTATCGCAGTGTACGGTGCGACACGCCAAAGACAGAATCAGACGGCCAAGAGCCACTAGATCCTCTTGCTGAGCCTGTAATGTACACTTGGAAATCACCTTTAAAGTACTTTTAAACACAGAACTTAATATTTCGATAATCTTAAAATCTACCCACCGTATCATCCCTGAGAATGTATTATTTTAATAAATTAAGATGAGTAGTTTTTTTTAATCTTATATCAAACAAGTCGCCCAACACGAACTTATAAGATGAACATAGAATCTGATAATACGAACTGTCATTTGTATTGCAATTTATTCTCTTGTAAATGGTATAAAAAAATTGAAAAGATATAATAATAATTACTGTAATCGGTTCTCTTAGCTCTGAAATCAGTATAACAAATATGTTTAGTTATTTAAGTATATTTTCCAACCTGTATAACATCGAAACTGCCATTGTGCATGGCGTCCGCTATACCCGGCCACGAGATACGAAGACGACACCCGTTCACAATCACCTTACTTGGCTCAAGGGTCCTAAGGTTAAATTTTATTATTTTTATTTTATATACACTCTTTCAAATAGATTTCACTGGTAAAAGCTTCATAAATTTGCCGTTATGATAAATCTACGCATAGAAAGCTATTGAATTGCAATATGGGCTTATAAGAGACGCAAGGTATCCCATAGAAAACATCTACATTTAAATGATAACTACATTATGTCACCGTTATTTTTACTTTAATCGTTGCTATTAAAAATCGAATATCAAATCAATAAGTCAAGTGGAATATCAACTATGTTATATTAAGAAAAAAATTAAAAAACCTGCAAGCAAGCCCGTGTGAATGTATAGCTCTCAGTGCGGACGTCAATTGCACCAACATACTCCACAACATGGCTTCAGGCAACAACTGGCCGGTCGCGACCGCTCGTAACATCGCATTTTTCTATTTACCAACAATCATAAATAACGTAACCCACTAAATAAATGTTAATAATCATGTATCGGTTAGATAGAAAAATATTTTCATACCTGATGTGTATAGGGTCTAGGAGCATCTGGATCCGAGGAGAAGGGATCCATGAATCCGTTCACGTCACCGCCAGCACCACCCAAGTATTTGTTCAGCATCGTGATACACGCTGGGTGATAGTCGTACACCAACACCAATGCTGATAAACATACATATTATTTAATACATAAAGATCAAGCTTCATTATATACATTTTCATTGTTTCTTTATTAATATACTCTTTATTCTCAACTTTCATGTAACGGTCAGTTCATCGATATGTATAAAAGTGTCTTTCGTTGGGGTTGCCATATATTTACTATTAAAGCTACTATACTATACTCACAGTGATCGCCAAAAGCTTTAGTAGTAAAGCACTGTTGGAGCCTGACAATGTTTGGATGATCGAGTTGTTTCCACATATCGACCCTGCCGGGGGCTGCGGCGCCGACGCAGGCGTGTAGTCTTCGGAGCGCCACGTGGTCTGCTCGCCGGCGGTGAGTAGCGCGGTACGAGGTCGCCAGAGCATGCGCCCCCGTCGCCTCAAGCGGTACCAACTCAGCATAACGGTCTACCACCTCCGGGATATCTGTCGGATTCGAAACGTCATATATTTATTTACACTTCATAAAACCGTACTTAATAAAATTATTATTAAATTGTAATAATAATGCTATGCTGTATAGAACGCTATGTTATGCTGTATTACTGCGAACTAATTCCGGAAGAACCGTATGTTGCTAAAATACGTTCGGCAAATGTTTGTCGTATTTTCTTGATATTCGTTTTACATAACTTCTCGATATCTTTTATCCTTTCTTTCTTTTCCACCATTTAATCATGGGCAGACGAGATGATAATGTGAAATTTAAATGAAAATCCGATGATATAGGTTTCATTGAATACGTACTTGCAGACTGCCCTTGTGTGGTACAAGCCAGTTTCGTAGGTTTCATCAAATAGGTTTTGAACATACCTGGATAAGCCATCGGGTCATGCTGCAGGAAGACATCTTGCGCTCGTTGATAGATCTCCTCGCGAATCGTCTCCGGCATGTAGAAAGCCTGCGCCAGACCTAACACGAAACACTTATTAGTATTTGTTTTCTTTGCTTTTCTTCTTTCAAATTCTTTGCTTTTCTTATAATTAGGAATTAAATTAATTTCGCTTTATAGTGTCTTTTAGCAAGTGACCATAAACGTTATTGTAAGGTTACAAAACAAATTACTTCGTCAGTACATCTGGCATTCGCAAACATTTTAAAAATATTACCATAATAAATTCAAAGCTCTTTTTTTAATATAGATTATTTTATATTGTCACTGATTATGATGAAATTTTGTATGTTTTTTTTTCAACAAATAAATGTTCAGACCAACATCGTTTGACTTTTATCATCTATTGCTTGGTTATGAAATTTTGTTATATGTTGCCAAATATATTTAATAAAAAAAACGATTATTTATCAATTCAGCCTGTAAGCTTTTCCGCCGATTGCATCAACATACAATCACAAAAAAAACTACTGTATTTATTCTAGTATTCGCAAGGCATAGCAAGCGTATTTCATTTTTCATTATAATATGAACAGCCTGTGCAACATTTGAAGCAAGTAAAGGACGATCGAATAGTAACAATATCATTTGATTGTAAGCAGTTTCATATGAGTTATTTTTTTCATTCGATCCGAACTTAGAAAACAGCATGTGGTTTAAACTGTATTTGAAAGCAATTGAATCTGTGATGATATTATGTAATGTGTAATGATGATTATTGCGATTATTATAATATTGATTATTATTATATTCACAGAAAGGTAAAGTTAATATGTAAAGCAACATCAGAAGAAAGTTGGGTTTAATCTATTTAAATTCTCTGAATCAAGTTTAACAAAAAATATATATACGTCTACAAAAAAAATATAACACTTCAAGAAAAACAAATAAATTAATTCAATGACCCGCTCAGTAAGAACGCAAACAATACAATTCGCATTAAAATATTTTAATATATTTTAAACTGGTCAAACAAAAACATTTATATCTGCGTCAACTAGCTGTTATTATTTATCATATTGAAATAAAAAAAAATTCAGATCGAAACATCCTCAGAGTTAAATAAATCTTCGCACAAAAACTGGACGTTCTCTTAAATAAAACTAATATTATTCAAATTACTCCACGTACCGCGATCACGATTCACGGTTGCTGATAAGTAACCGAAATGTCGGGATTATGTAGTTTTTACAATAATAAAATACGTGTAGTAATCCTAAAAATATTTGTTTAATTTAAATGAATACTCGCGAAAGTCTTAGATCTCATTATGAACACTATGTTCAGTTTGATACACCAAGTCGTATTAAGATAACATATAAAAAAATAATTGCAAAATAATGTAAAGGCTCAGCTGTGTATAAATTATAAATAATATAACTTTAATTCATTCATATGTGTGGTCTATAAAGATAGTTCTCACCTGACTTGTGATTTGCGCTAGCGTGGGATGTGGGTCCAGCGTACATTTGTGAGGCGTAAGGGCTGGCCACTGCTACCCCCACTCCCATCACATCGGGACCTTTATAATACCATAGAAAATTATATGAGAGAAAACAAATAATAACGTGTTTGAAATAAACTATGTAGCCAAAATTGATATTAAAATATATACAGACATCTTTATATTGAATATAATTTATTTTTTGAATGTCCGATTAATAGTAAAAAAACGCTTCATTATGAGGATAATAAGGAATTAATTAGAAATTTCAATTTTTCTATGTACTAACCCATTGCCGCTGGAGTGTTCATAACTGCAGAGGCATTGAGCGAGTCAGCATTTGTTGAATAGAAATATGTGGTACCACCCACGTTCTCCTATTGAAATAAAGTTGTTTTTTTAATAAACCTTTGAAATTTTTTGAATCCATCGTTAAAAGTAGATTAGCTAATAAACATAGTAAAAGTTTCACGTCATCTGTGCCTTTGTTCCAAAACTATTAAACTTAAGTTTCAGACCACATTCGCTATCTTCGAATTGATATCAATAAGACCGAATCGCGAAAGAAACAGTCTAATATTTTTGGTAGAAAACACAATCATACATAAAACATCTCCTTTTCTATTTACTTGGTAGATTTTAATTATATTTCCTTTCAATATGGTATAAAAACAGGTAATTGCCATACAATTTATATGACCTCTGATAATTGTCAAAATCTGTACCTGGTGCACCTGAGTGGTGACAGGCATCGGCATCGGCATAGGAGTTGGTGGGGAGCTCTGAGGCGACTCCTGGATCAGCGCGTGCGATGGTGTGTGCGTATAGTAGTTGATTGGAACGAACTCTCCAATCAGCACCTAGATTAAAATTGCAGGTGATGCCGCCATTGGTAGTTCTGACAATTGAATTAATCTATCACCAATCACGGTCTGTAACGTTATAGTTTTAAGTCTAGCTGATGCTACATGTTTATTTGTTTGGTTAAAAGTTCCCAAATTTTAAAAATTATTAGGTTTTTTTTAAGCTTCACTCATTAAAGTTCGTCCTTTTGTGAATCGAAATTGAAAAATTATTTTAAATTAAATTTTAAAGCATAAAGTTTTAAGAAAAAAAAATATGAAGATATTTAATTCAGGAGTATCTTTTATAAAAGTATCCCTTATAAAGATAAGGTTCCATAAACTTTGGACTAAGTATCATGAATGCCCGAAATAAAAAGTATTTAACTCGCTGCAACGTGTACCTACGTCTCTATTTTCATAATGATATCCAAATATTCAAATCTAATATGAAAATAACATCTGTGTTTCGGGTTCCGATCACTATTTATAATTGCCGTATTCTATGGCGTTCATTTAATCTCGGCTCAGACGTAAATTGCATATACCCTTCCCCCCCCCCCAACCCGTTCTAGACACGACAAATATGTACAGGGTGTGCAATCAATACAGGTATTTCCCGGGACGCATCCGCGCAGGCGAAATATACGACCTAGGTCTGGGAATTAAGCTGAATTTACTTTGTTGTTGCACCCCTATATGATATCTACATACTATAGCTACATAATAATGTTTTGGAGTTCGCATGTTCAGAGAACATTTTGATATGGCATAGGAGGATTTTTAAAGCAATGACATCAATGTTTTTTTACTAAAGCACACATGACATAAGCATATACTATCTAGAACACATCAAACAACAACAACATAGGAACAATAAGAATATGCATACCAAATATGTTTCTTGCTTTGGTTAATGAGGATTGACTAATATGATTTTAAAAAGGATACATATGTCATCTTCTGACAGTAATGAAAAAATAAATTTATTATACCTGTGGTGGTGGATGAGCTAGCAATGCCTGTCGCAAAAACAAATTGACATAAAGTATGTTATTTATATGTACAAAAGACTCATGAGGGTCTTATATGACATAATGAGAACATACCTGCGGTGGCAAGTGAGGTGGTGGAATATGAGTCATTATCGGCTTCAGCAGCAAAAAGTAATTTTTAATAATTAGTGTTTGTTATGGTTTGAACTATATTGATTCCTTCCATTATACTCACAGGTGGTTGCGGGTGAGGGATTAACTGCTGTAGAAGGAAGCCAAATGTTAAGTGATGTTTATAATTTAAACTGTTATTATGATTCTTTATGAGTTTCTTTACCTGTTGTTGTGGGACGTGGCCTGATATTGTCATAGGCATTGGCTAAAACAAAGTATTAATTATTGCATGAAACTTTCAGTAAAGTTTATATCCCAATAAAGATGATCACCTTTTTGGATGATGTTGGAGAAGCTTCAATGCTCAGCTTACTCATGGCTTGATTTAAAGACCTTGTTGGGGTAACCGTAGAGTGGTTCTGAAAATATTGGGATGGTTAAAATTCGAACTTTCATCAGTTTTTTCAGTGGTTTATTGACAATGGTCATAAATTTAATGTTTTACCATATATGTAGCCAGTTTCGACTCTTGAGGTAGCCCATTAGGCGGCGAGTATTGTAGGTAGATTGATGGATCCATCTTGGTAATTGTACACAGTGCCTGACTTCTGCAGCGAAAAAAACAAAAGGTGTGTGACGAGGACATTACACTTTAATAATATGGAATCCACTTATGACGCGGCGTTATCCTTACCTCGATTTACTAAGTTAATATACCCTCATCTTCTTCAAAATATTTCAGTTATTTGCACTTCACCGGACACAATGTACCATTCATACATTTTTACATCTACCGATTTCTATGAGAAAAATATTTATGCACCTTAGACAAAAAGTACTCTAACTTTAAATAAGTTCATTTTGTTTTACAATAACGTTATATACACTGTTTTGTATAACAAGTAATGACAAGACCTACTCTGATGTATTCTACATAAAATATTTCACACTCTCAGTTAATAAGCGCCGACTCCGACACGGAGACAAATACATAATGAATAATACAGGCATACAGCAACAGCGTACAGCGCAGCAAAATTGTATACGTGTTTGTATAGACTTACCTATATATTCTGTTACTCCTTTAGTTATATCGGATAATATCATAGACAAGTATTAACCTGCTTATTTGAGGTGTAACTTTATTACTCCATTTTTTTTTTGTTTTATCTATTTCTTTAAAATTATCAATGATATGACTAACTAATAAAATCAATTGTAGGATTTTGTATAAGATACAAAAAAATAAAAAATAAATGTAAATAAGTAAAAAATTAAACTTAAATTTTAAGAAATGTGAGGTCAATATTTAACATCAGCTGCAATGTTAAATTTTTTGAAGATATTCTAAAATTTACTGAAACATTTTATAAATTACTATCACAATTTAATTCCTAAAAAAATAGTTTGTATCGATATTTTTGGACACAAAAAAATATAAAATACAATAATAAAATTGTAACGATTAAACCCCCTCTGACTGCTTTTCTTTTATTTAAAGAAGGCTTTCTTTTAAACTGAAATTTCATAAATCTATGTTTTTTTAATAAAAAGAGCAAAAGATTCACAAAACTAAAAGAATATAATATTTTATCAAGGATAAAATGTAATAAACATGGTTTTTCATTCCATATAATAAATTGAAAAGTTATAATTAAGTAAAAGTAAAAATATTGCAAAATATAAATTTTTACTTGCTTGGTTGCTCGATTATCCTAACAGATCCAATAGGTAATCTATAAATATAATATTAAAAGTTTGGAAAAGTGTAGAATAAAACAAAGCTTTATGAATATTTAGCGATTTTTTTAATGATTTAATTAAAATCTTTGAGACATGTTATTCTTATTACGGATGAGCTTCTCATTTAGTATTTCAGAATAAAATTACAGGGTCGTTTAATTTAAATGTCATTAAAATGATTGAAGATAAATTTTATGTAGTGTCGTTGAGAGTGCAACGCACAGTATTATATAATGAAAAATCAATACAGCTCTGCCCAGGTCCTGAAAGCTATGTAATGATTAAATGCACACAGATACATTGGGTTTAGTGCTTCAGTGTGCAGTTAGTGCCTATATTTTATTGAGCTAGGCCAAGAACGTCGTGTCTATGGCTAGGCTCTAATTTTATGTGTCAATAAATGTTTACTTACAATTGAAAGTTGTTTCAGAAAATAGCCTTTCCAGTAAACGGAGACGTATTCAGTAAAAACTTATTGGTATCAATGAAGTAGAGAATTATTGTAATTATGTATATAAATCAATTAATTTGTTATGTTCACTTTAAATGTGATTCAGCATAGTTTTTAAATAGTTTAAAAAAAATAAAAGATAGTAACTTAAAATTGACAGTTAATAATATTATACATCGTATCAAACACTCTTTTCAGCATATAAGAAAAGCTTGTCTGTGCTATCACTGCCTAGGTACTTAATAGAAATTTCCTACCTGTCAACGTCAAAATATTTTAGTTGGAGGTTTGCACTTGCCGAATTCAGATCTCAGCTGGGGTGACATTATTCGTTTTGGGACTATCCCTTGTCCCTTTTAGAGTCATCATATTTTGTTCTGTTTTTATAGTGGATAGATTTTATGCAGATTTACCTGATGGTGTAAACAGTGAGTGTAAGAAGTTACATCTGCACATTAATTTGATTAAGGTGAGTTGTATTTTTCCAGTTTTTCTGGTATTGCGTTCACTATAGTTAAATGAAACGTAACATAGTTTATTTGCATTCATTTATTGTAACGTATATGATTATTAGTTGGAAAAGTGATAGAAATTGTAATTGGTAAATTTCTATTAAGGCAAAATGGAGGCGTCATACCAGGGGGGAGTATCGTTTGAAGACAACGACAATTTTAAGCGTCTGTCATCGACGATCGCAAGCAATATTAAAAAGATATCGCAGAATGGTGAGTTTGCATTTTGAATAATCAATTAAATGCAATATTTAAACTCTGAAATGCTAATCTAATTGCACATGATGCAGATTTATTTAATTAAATTTATATTTAAATAAGAAAAGTTATTCAAATTACATTATTTTCTTTTATCATAAAAGAATACACACTAAATGTACCAATGTTAATATAAAACTATTGTTATGAAATTCTATAGCCTAATAATGATTTGCAGTGTCCTCTATGTCAAAGATGGTCAACCAGCTCCAGACACCTCAAGATTCACAGGAGCTGCGGAATCAATTGTGAGTTAAATATTTATCTTTACTTCATAGAATCTTCAGCCCATTATTCCGGAAATTATTATGTTTATCTTTCAGGCGCCAAATACAAAATTACACCCAAAAGCTGGCAAAGGATACATCGTCATTGATTATGGAGCTGATGAAGACTCCAACTGACATTCCTGCTAATAAGCTCACGAGGGAGCGGCTGAGCGACGAGTACATGAGTACTCTCAATGCATTCCAAGTCAGTTTCTAAACATATTTTATAACTTTATTAATGATGTTTAATGTTTAAACTTGAATAAATAACAAATGAATATACAGTAGGTACATTAATACAGAAGTAATTATACTTATTAAATTGTGAAAAGTTTGACCTTATCAAATTATTGCATGATTACATTTGATTATTCTGATTATAGGATTTAAATAAACAAAAAAATTAATAACAAAGAATATCTAGGATAATATTTCATTTATTGTTTCTAAACTTTATTAGGAAGTTTCATAATGATTTATTTTATATATTTAAAAGATTTTAGACTGTAAAATCCAATTTCATACAAAGTGAAAAATCAATCAACTAATAAAAAATCTTTATACTCAGTGATATACAATATATTGTAATAACTTATATGTAATAACAGCAAAAGTCATGTAGGTAACAAAGGTTTGTACTTTGTATGTCCAGGCCACCCAACGTTCAGCGGCTCAGAAGAGCAAGGATGATGTTCGTAAAGTCAAAGCCCAAAATATTAACATCGGAGATCCGTTTGCTCTTGGAGGTTAGTGATAGATAAATTTATGATCCTAGTTTTAAACAGGTTTTACAGAAACAGGTCTAAAGAATTTTAATAGTTACATAAGTATATTATAATTGGAACCATGAATTTTTTTAAAGTTCCCAATATATATGTATGATAAATGAATAGATTTAAAATTTTAATGATATTAATATATTTTTGATTTTTAAAAACACAAAATTTTGGATAATATTAAATATATAATATATTTTTTTCATAACATTTAGGAATTCTAATCAAAATGGTGTTAATTGAATGTGATTCATTAAGGAGAATAATAATACGTCAACATTGGATATTTCATATCACGAACAATAGAAAAGAAGGAAAATATTATCGTTTTTTATCGTTTTAATATACATATGTGAAATGATAACATTCAACATTAACACAACTTTTTTTAACACTTTTCTATAACATGTTAAATTAATATGATCAGGATTTTTATCTACATATAATAATATCTAGACTCATTTTTTATTTAATTTTAACGTTGATAACGTTTTATATATGGAAATTAAAAATTTGTTCATATTTTATTCTTGTAACTCATTAATATTGATTGATATTTTATATGGCCTTGAGCAAATTCTTGTATTAATAAAGATGTACTGAATTTAAATTCTTTATAAAAATCTGATATTTATGGAAATATTTCGTAAGTATACGGTACAATTACGTTCGAGTAGTTAGTGAACTAACATAACGAGAAAAACCTCGACATGTGAAGTGAATGAAGTTTACGTCACCGCTGTTACCGACAAAACCTTGTCTTCCGTATCGATCTTTGTGTTATACATTTTATAATACTTAGTAATTTTATTTATATACCTCATAATTGGTCTTATTACATTTAAATTAGATAGTATTCAAAATATTTTTTCATTATGAAAGAAAAGTCGCCCTATATATTATAATTGTACTTAGATTGTTTTAAGATATGAAAAGGAAAGTTCAATAACCAGATAACGATATTTTTATGTTTACTTACTCAATGGTTGTGAGTTTTTATTCGATAAAAAATAGGATTACTTTAATTATAACTCATTGGATGGATGTTAGGGTTACTTAAAATACATCAAGTATGTGGTAGATAAATAACATGAAACTTTAGTTAAACGTTTTGCTCCAATACGTAATGGCAAAGAAGACATCCGCTATTGCACTTCCTTTTGATTTTCCTGTCCTTATCTTAACAACTACAAATATGAATAAGATATGAACACGAGTACAATAAACGAAACACCTAGTTTCCTTAATTATCTAAAAAGTTGATAAAAACATTAATGCAATAAGGTTTTGTTTCTACTGCTGTTCATTCTTTTAATTCCCTTTTTTCAACATAAATTACATAATGGGGTTGAAATTAATTTCAACCAAAGACTGGCATTGAAAACTTATCATTCACGGTTTACTATGGAATCAATTTAAATTTTTTGCTCTTGTAAATTCCCCCCTCATATTTTTATGACACTGCGAGTTTATTACGAAATATTGGTTTCAGCATTGTTCTTAGTCCTTCTTATTAATATGTTATAGGCGGAGAGGGCGTGGAGCTCGGGGAGCGTGTCGTGCGACAGTCGCAGCTGTCTGCCAGTTCGGAGCGTGAGCTGCAACAGCTGGAAGAACGCGAGAGAGACATACGACAGCTCGAGGTTAAAATACATGACGCGTTTCATATAGAGGCATCATATTATGTCCTTCATAGATTTTGATTTGCGAATATTGTGGGATTTGGGCTATTCTCTCATTAGAAATACATTCAAATAGGCAATAAAACTAGAAGATAAAACAGTTTCTGTCTATATAATTCTAAATGAGATGTCCATTACAGAACGATATAATGGACGTGAACCAGATATTCAAAGAGCTGGGGTCAATGATCCATGAGCAGGGAGCTGTGGTCGAGTCTATAGAGTCGAACGTAGAGGATGCGGCAACTAACGTTGAGTCGGCTGCCCGCGAGCTCAGCCAGGCTGCCACCTACAAGGTAAAACCTTTAAGAAGTAACAATAATGTTCATAATACACCAAAGAACTCTTTCACTGACAAGAAGAATACTATCATGATGATAGTAACAAAAGTAGTTTCACCAAAAAAACAAATTTATGGTAAATGTCACAGAACTATCGAAATCATAGTCCATAGTCACACTACCAGCTTGATCCTAGCCTAGTGATCTTCACTAGCCTCATTAATGTCAGAAATTTCGATGATCGTTTCAATAACGACGATGAAATATATTAATAAATTACACCTGTAGCAACATCATACAAATACATAACACTAACTAACTTTTTATTGATTCCAGAACAAGATGCGCAAGAAGAAGGTTATCCTGTCAATGATCGTGATGGTCATCGTAGTTGTAATATTGGTTCTGTTGCTGGGTCGCTGAGATTGGCTTGCCACCGTGCTGTTCTGGCTCGGTGTGCAGTGCGCTCTCAACTATACGTACGACCTAACATTCTATGATGTATATCTTATCATATATAACACACTTTTCAACGAATAAAAACATCATTGGACAGATGATTGAAATACTTTTAGTTTACTTTGTGCGCTT
This sequence comes from Danaus gilippus, assembly GCA_018231785.1. NCBI lineage: Eukaryota > Metazoa > Arthropoda > Insecta > Lepidoptera > Nymphalidae > Danaus > Danaus gilippus. The sequence goes on from DVQO01000087.1 coordinate 19,771, forward strand.
TCATACATTTATTTTATTTATTTTTCATAATCACAATAAACATACCAGCTATATTTAAGATTATAACTAATAATCCTTTGTATAGTATGGTAGCATTATAATTATAAATTATTTGTTGTTTAGTTGATTCGCAAATATAAAAGTAATTATTTTTTCAGGGCTTATATAAATTATAATTATATTTTTGCGTATAATTAAACTTCCATATTTTCTATATATTGCATAAGTACTTAGTACGCCAAGCGAGTTTATTATAAAACATGCAATTTTTATTTTATTATTTTTATTTCTTCTCAGTATGTCCTGCAAGCGAAGTTATATGCTTATTTAACTGGCCTAACATTTGATTTATTTCGTTTCCATGTATGTTAAAAGTATTTCATATTACATCACTACATGTATCTTAGATTTAAGATATATTTAATCATTCTAGAAAACTACTGTTTAAAACTTCCTAATGAATTCTTTATTTATGTTACAATTATGTGGAAGATGAAATGAGATTTTGTTTATTCAGTTAAGTATATTGTTTAGGTGCTGGTTAAAATATTATTTAACTATTATATTTTTGTGTGCAGTCATCCTTTTAACTTGATAAGAAAACTGATTAAGTGTAACAATTAGTAATTTAACTAGTATGATAACTTATAACCTGTTTTTAATACTGTGAGGCTTTTATATAACATTTCTACAAAAAAATAATAATCATGAGTACTTTCAACATTAAATGTTTGGTATAAAACTTCACACATCCTGAAATATTTGAATAAAAAATTTACTATCCATTTAAATATAACTAATTAAGTATTAGAATTATGATATCATTAAATGTAACTTTTATGATATTCTGTATGTCTGTATATAATCAAATAAATAACCATCAACCATGTTAGACGAGTTTCTAATATGTAGTTATAAATTTATTTTGCATAATTATTATTTGTCTCTTGATAGAGATAACGCGTTTTATGTATGTATATTTATGTACCAGTATTCAATGAGAGTTAGAGCTTCATGTTACTCATTATATTCAATGTATTGGAATGATAATACGCTCCAATGTATGTTAGAATACCAATTTCTTTTGAATATATCCGTCGTCAAACAAATTCGGCTTTTATTTCTCCTTTGTTTCTTACTAGTGGTCTAAATTGAAGTAGTTCTTAGATATATAAGTAGTTTTTATAGTGTCAGTTAAAGTAGCTTTAATACTTTATTAAGTAATCATTTATTTTATATTCCTAAGATGTAGGCTCTGCGTATATTTAGTGATAGTAAGCCTTGCTTGCGAGCGTAATTGTTAAAAGTGAGATGTTTAATTTTGCACTTGCTGATCCCTCAAATGGCGATGACTTTGATGATAAGAATCGATGAGAATGTAATCCTACAAAGATTGCTTGCAAAATATTGTACCTTTAATAACAAAAGGCAATTTCTTTAATAACAAAGTTTTCCTACATCCCCTAAGTTAATAAAACTCCCTATAGTCTTGAAATTGTAAAGGTATTGTAAAAAAAGGAACACAACCTCACACTATTTTTGAGATAATTGAATTTTAGTTCGCTGTTCATTAGTCACTATCTAAAAGGTGGATGATACAAAGTGATCATTGACTTAGATTTTTTTAAGCAACAAATTTGTCAGTGATCGAATAAAAAATTTAACTTCATTATAACTCCAAACACATTACGTGACACTTCATTAATTTCATTGAGTGTTTATAAAAAAAATAAGCTTATAGAACAGACCATCAGTGTTTTATACAGTAGGTATACACAAATAACAACATCAATGCGTAGGTATAAATAATCTTAAGATGTTATCACTTTGAATACCATTTTACGTATTGACATTAGATAAAGCCAAAGTTACTCATGATAAGACTAGAGGATTACATGTAAATAAAACAACATTTTACTATAAAATCACATTTTAATATTCATAATAAAGTCACACAAATAATTAAAATTAAAAACAGTTTGCTTATATTGAGATTCTAAAATCTTTGATTTATTGATTATACATTATTCATCTACGATGACTTTGTGGGTGTTTGAGAACACGTGACTCGTTATTTCGGTCGTGTTTCCGCGAGTCTCAATCCCCTCAGCCATTACTAAACTACGAGAGCTACGGAACGGCTACCAGAATTTAATCCGTCATCATCTACACTATAAATAATTCACTAACTTGCACTCCCGTCGCCAAGCGAGTGTAGAACCGCAGAACTAAATATACTATAAAAAAAATATTTAATACTGATAAAAAACGGGTAAAATAAAAATGCATCCAAAACCGTCTCACTCATACCGTGACACTAGTACCTAGCACCCGGTAGTACCTAGTCTTTAATAAATTTAATTTCACATTACATGCTCAAATATGTAACCGTGGTTCCTTATAATATTCTTAAAAGTTACTTTGTTATATAAAACTCTTTCATCGCTGTTCCCATTCCTTTGTTGTCTAACCTAAGTTGTTGTCCTCCAGATATGTACACTTACAGTATAACCTCAGCCTCAGGTATCCTAACTCCTCGATGTGATCATAAACAACCTCGTCCATTTTCATACAAGGAAATTCAATTTATAATTGAACTAAATACAAACTAAAATAAATAAAGCTCCCTAAAAACGTATACTAACTGCTAAGCGTGATTTAATCCTAGGATATTCGGAATATAACAACCGATAGATTGATCAAAAAACTAATTGACAGAAAACAGATATGATTGTTCGGATGAATCAAAATAACAATACCAAAGGCTTAATTAGCGCGCGAGCGTGCGTGAGTGGCGGGGGTGGGGGTTGTGTTTAATTTGTGTGTTTGTGTGTGTGTGTCGGGATGTGTTGGTAGTGATCTAACAGACCACAGCCTCCGAGATAGGGTTCTCAGTGATGCGAATGACGGACGAGTGACGGCACACGCGAGCGTCAGACAGTCGGCGGAACAACACGATCTTGGTTGGAGACAGCGGCGCCACTGTCGCACATGTACATACAAACGATATGTTAGTCGATTTTTTACAAACAAGTCATGCTGTACATTAGTATTCTAGCTCTGTGTTATTTATTTTAATTTCAATTATAGGTAATGGTACATTTAGATTATACATACATAAAATAAATAATTGTACTAGTTATAGTTGTTAGAATTTTTAAGACTTGTGACAAAAATCCATAGTTAACTGATTCTTGTATGAACAAAAATTCGTCAAAAAGTAGAATTCGTCAAAAAATAGAAAAAGTAGCTCTTATAATGTCTTGAGAGCCATCTTTTCTATTTTTCAAATAACTGTGTAAAATGTTCCAATTCTTTGATAACAGTGCTATAAAAATAATTTTTATAAGTATCTTCGTAGTCTTCTTGTTGGACAAAAACAAATTTTCCTGCATTTAAATGTGGTGCATTGAATTGAAATCTTAAAACATGTTTATATATAATAATGGAAACAATTTAGCGTGTGACTTTAAATGTTGCAATAAAAGACATTCGTGGTAAAATGTCAAGTATATAAGTATACATTAATTTAAACCTCGCATATATTCCTTGGAAACATCTACTTGATAAGAGTGAAATATCATTTTCTTGAGTAAAGATACATGATAGACAAATTGCTAATTTATATAAAACATCAATATATTCTACCTCTACTACAGCGACTAGAGAATAATAAAATAAATTATCTATATTAACACATAACGAACAAACAACATTTACAAATGATTTAGGTACATTTTTGGCTTGCTTTAATAGTTATTTTAATAAAATAATAAGTAAAAACAAGCACTACTTACACCCTAAGGCGGCACTAGTTCGTCTATATAGTTGCGAAGGCGGGTCTAGTCTGATGGCTATTTGTGTGTAGTTTGTGCAGTGCCAGTACAGCTGCACAGAAACACATGCTTGGATACGCTACCACTAGTCTGTGTGCACGCTGTCTTAAGGTTGCCAGCTCATTTTACCGAATATATACTTTATTTATATATGTATAGATAAAAAAACTAGCAATATTATATTAGCCAAACAAAATTTGTGTACTCGGTATGAACATGATGGCGGGAATTATATTTCGATAACCCAGCACTTTCATGACACTACAAATAAGACTTTAAAACCAACTATTGTGTAAACATTATTTTAAAAAAGTTTTTTTTATTATTTTACAACGTGCAACCAGCCTCAGTAGATAAAATAAAAATATAAGCAATGAAAATTACAAAAAAATTAAATTGTATTAAGCGCCATCTATACTGGAAACAAGGACTTGGATTACGAGTTAGTTGTGTGGTTACTAATGTTTATAAATACGTTAACTTAAAATTAACTTATAAAACGAGTCCTTGTTTGAGTGAGAAAGGTGCAAGAAAATATTTTATTAGAAATCAGTGTTTATCGACCAACAGATGGAAAAATAAAAAACAAACAGAATTATCACTTTTTCTAATATATACATTTTCAGGCTTCTTTTTTGTAATAAGAATATAGACATCTGCGTAATATTAAATAAGCTGTATATTTTTGCTTACTTTAACATTTTAATGTACCCCACCAGTTGAAATTGGTTTAGCTATGTATTGATTTTTAAGCAACTCAATTTGACGTTACGAAAGGGGTGGACAACCCTTTCTATTAGCTGTGCTTGACAACCACTAGATGGCACTTAGAGCTCAAACGCTTTCACTTGCTAAAAAAACTAATTTTACTTCAACCAGCAAATTAATTCATGTACCAAGACAGTAATTATAGCTGGACCTATTTTTATGACTATGATAAAATAAGGAGGAAAAGGGAAATTACCCAACACTATAGAGTGTCAAAGATAATATTTCAAAATGTTTCAATCTTTGCCTTAAATATAAAAAAGGAGCAAAAAACTTATGATTTATACAAGTGTCAACCGTAAATATGTTTACTATACCTCATTATATAACTTACCATATCCTTCCCCTTGCAAAAACAGACGGAAAGCCTCGGAAATTTTTCCAGGCTGCTCCTCTAGTACCATGGCAGCGTCGGAGATCTTGAAATAAACGGTTTAGTAAGATGCACTAAATTTTTACGTAATTTGTTGTCTATATTTGTTGTCAAAAATCTTGTTGTAAGGATAAAAGTACATTTTTCTATAGTAGTAGTGAGAGTTTAAAAAACTATTTTATTCCCTTGAAGGAAAGATGTGAAAACACATTAATTGTTACAAATAAAATTAGCAGATACACATGTGACTGAGAAAGAAATGAGATAAGGATTGTGTGTGTGGCGAGTGTGTGTATGTGAATGAATGTGTGTGCCTAAGTGTATGTGTGGGTGTGTGAAGTGTCTCACCTTCATCCAAGTGGAGTTGGATGGGTGTAGACGGCTGTTGAGTGTGACCGTTTGCTCGAGGTGCGGCGAAAGTGCTCCTGCCAGGTTAAGGACAGGCGGGCGAAGGGTTCCGGCTTGGCGGGCGATGTTCAGGTCGGAACGACGAGCGAAGCTGTCCACCAACATCGCCAGGTTGCCGGCGTTCACGTGACGACGGAAGTAGGAACGATACATCGCTGATAGATCAGCGTTACGCTCCTCGGGACACTGCGTCACATGTGATGACTTGAACATTGAACCATCACTAATACAATGATATTGTAGCTGACTGATTAGATTATATAAATTAATCCCTTTGAGTCATAATAGAGCTAATTGCGTCAATATTAGGTACTAAAGACTAGAAAAAACCTTTCTAATCTATTAAATTATTTAAAAGGAATGGATAAATTTTAAAAAGTACCCGAATTAAAAGTATCTGGATTATATAAAATAATTAATTTTATTGGGTCTATAAAATTCCGAAAAAAATGTTTTAGGAGTTTGCGATTATGAGATGTATTAATTATTCTTTAAATTAATAACAACTACTCTCGTATATTTTTTACATTAATACTTTTATTCTTAATATAAGAAACTTAAAACTATATCTTAATAATATTCAAATATCCTTTGATGCGCTAACAAGAAATAACTGATGAGGTCAAATGAAAATGTGAATTTAAATTAGTAAGTAGTTTTATGCGAGTGCTTCGTCGACGTTTTTCCGATTCTCTAACTAGGATGTCAGGATGAAAGGCCAACCAACAACTCTTGGACACGTTCGAACATCGACTTTTAAGTTACAACTTTACTTGGGACATAAATTACTCTCTCGTTTAGTTTAAACCGATATAAGTATTATTTAACGAAAATCTTATATACATATACATAGTACATATAACAGGTTATTTTAAAATAACAGCCTATAAGATAAAAAAACACACATAAACAATTACACATAGGAGGAAAAGCAATTCTGTTCGCAACAGCATATGGAGTCGCATTTCGCTGAGCTTTGAAGTAAAATTTTATTTCCTAAGTGACTACTTGACCTTCGTCACACAGAAACATTTCTGACAAATACTTACTGAAATGTTCGTAATAAAAGTAAAGCTTATTGTTAAAGAAACATTGAAAAGCTAAGCAATTCAGGGAAACAATTCGCCAGGTATATTTGGAATACAATACATATTAGAATATAGTGTTTGTGTGTTGAGTAAAGCTAACATACCCTTCCGAAGTGGTACCACATGAGATAATCGACCACGGCGGGTGTCATACCGCGAGTGCGGAGCGCGCGACAATTCATCTTGTGAGACGCCCATTCAATCCAGCCTGCCTGGCTCGAAGAACAGTTGATCAGAGTTAGAGCATCCACCTGGAATTAAACATAAAAAAGGCTCTGCAGTTCACTGTTTAGTTAGTCAAGTGTGATATTCAATGGACTGCGTTTGGATATTGAAATCTTTAATAAAACATACAGAAATGCAGCTGCTCTATACACTACGTAATAGTGTTGGAAGCTTTAATTTGCTTTATACCATAAACAATCAACCTAGTTTTATTGGGTTTAATTAAAACTTGATCTTTTCAAAACAAAACATCTATAGCTGGCTCAGTTTAAACAAAAAAGCAGGCAACAAGAGAACGAGCAATCGACACCTAAATAATGTATGGCACCTAATTTCTAAATAATGGAATAAGATGACGATAAATGTATTTGATAAAATGATATAATACTCTTGTAAGAAATGAATATAACTTTGTTGTAATTTAAGGCCACGATTAATATTATTGTGAAATAAAGTAGTTCTTCCGCAAATCTTTCAATCTTTTACTACAACTGCACCAATTGAAACTTAATAAAGTGGGTCAAATTTACCAATACCGTTTCCCTTGGTGGATCTAAGGCGGTCTTTGTAAGTATCACGCTGAAGTTTTAAAACGTATCAAATTCTATTATAACTTGTTCTTCCAAACTATAATCCTCGATATTGAAAGGTTATTAAATTATATAGGTAGGTAGAGTCTTCAATAACACTAAGGCAAATTACCTTCTTAAATTGAAAAACAAACAACTACAAAATATAAGAAACAAAAGAATTAAGAAAAATACATACTGTATTCAAAATGGCTCTTTATTGATATTTTTGTGGGTCTTAAAAAGAAAACTCAAATTAAACCGGGTCTTCAGCTTCACTGCGTTGGAGATATCGTTTAATAGATGGCGCTGTAAGCCTTCTCTTTTCAATAAAAAACAGGATCTATAGAAATTGTAAGAGATTTTTATCAATCTTTTAAGAAAAGTTGTCGTCGGAAAATATACACGTTCCGATGCCGTATCGTTCCACTTTACTTCATTACAGGGCTTACATGTAATTCAATGTTTAGTGCTGACGTCACTGAGACGAAACTTTTAGAATAGTTTTACCTTCGTCTAGAAAGTTAGAAATACCTTAGTCGGCGTTTTAGTTCTAACCATTAATTTGGACCTTAACTATAGATATTAGTTTAAAACCTTGTGGCTTGTGTATCCTAATCCTTTGGTCCATTTCGTGAGATTTGGGAGGCCGTATACGCGAGGGAAAAAATATATTTAGATAAATAATGCTGCAATTGAACTCGATAGGAGAATTTTATGTGGCAGTTCGAATGGCCTTATTAATCTAGGACGGATTATAAATATAAGTAAATGGAAAGTAATTTTAATAAAACTAGAAAATAAGTTAATAGTAAAGCCGTAGACGATCTCAGTTAATATATCCTATAAAGTTTTAATTATAAGTCTTAAAATATAAACGTCTGAGTTTTAATTATTTAGATATTAACAGAAGCCCTTACCTTATCCGGGTTGGTGAGAGCAAATCTCGCCAAGATGTTGGCACCGACTCCCACGCCGAAGCCTATGAAGCTCTTAATGCCAAAGTGAACCAGCACGTAGTTGATCTGGTTGGCGAGCTCGTCCATAGTTGGATATACATAACTGTAACAAATATTGGAAGGAACCAATTAAAACAATCTCCTATTGTTAATTAACGCCAACATTTAAGAACATAAATACTTACATATATATTTAGAAATTCTTTGTAATTAAGTGTAATTTTCATAGTTAGTAAAATATTTCAAGTGGAATATCTATTTGCAAATCGACATTCCAGCTATTCTCAGCCCTTAACCATATTGTGGTTGAGTTCATGTGCTGTGGGCAAGCTAGTGGTGAGCGCCGCTAGTACCAATGTTATGTAAGACTGCGCCAACCCGAACTACTTATTGGTACCTGCGCGAATACGTATCCGTTGTATTCGTGTAAAAAGATAATTTATACGAGCCTCTTAGAGATATCGATTACAGTGCGATTTGAGTTTTAAGTTACTTCTTTCATTTAAGTATACCGTTGGAAACCAGTTTGGGAATTAATAATCACTAAAATTACAGAGGCAATTAAATAACAACGTATGTTTTTTTATTGTATGGTAATTTTATATGAATTAGGATTAGTATAAGACACGACGCATTAGAATTCCTGTTACATCAGATCCAAACATCCAACTGTAAGTTTGACAAGTTTTTAATATATCAACTAAAAAGAAGACATGGTCCTAACCACACACGTACTATCAGTAAATTACGTAGATCGTTTATAAATTACGTAAAAATTATATTATTAATTTTATTCAAAGTTTCTTACCGTTGATTATTTATAAATATATAGTAACGGGTTTTTTAAATATATTTTGTTTTTATTATAAAGAAAAGTGACTGAGAAACTATTAACAAAATTCCTCTATTAACCATACGTTCTTAAAATGTGGCATTTTCTACTTCAAAGGTCAAGATTTCAATCATGTTGAGTGTATTGATTGTATTAAATAGGGATCAATAGCCATACTAACCTATTGAAATCGCGTAATTTTAGTTGACCGCTTATAAGTAGTTTTAATGTAACAAAAAATAGTAGAGTAACATTGGTTATATCCCACGCGGGGTAGGTTCAGCTACAGTTAAGTCAGCTGCTTACGCCAGCCTGTACTATCGAGCGACGCTTATATAACACTGCGGGCCCAATCACTGACACTTGTATACCTCTCGATCAATTATTATCAGATTCAAAATGCATCAATTAAATTTATAAACTACTTTATTTACCTGTCTGTTTTGCGGGAAAATTCTGTTTTTTTTTTTAGTATAAAATATTTTATTGCAATTAATTGTCGTATTTAGAATGCTGAGGAAATGAGCATAAGCTTCATTAGATGATAATAAATTTTTCGTATGATTCATTTTAAAGTTAAATCGAAGAAGAAAAAAGAATCTTTGTTCGCCCGGTCTTTTATTGACCCGTAAAGGGTACTTGCGTACAAGATGTAATACAAGCAGTCTAACAAAGGTTTTTAAAAAGGGGTAGTTTTTTATAGTTAGTAGCAGACCTCACCATGACAATATTGTTCTACAGGCCATGTAGTAATGATCAGTGAGAAAGCGGCGCCGGGCTGTCGCGACGTTGCCCTATAAATGCAGTTATTTTACCTACCCTCAGTCATTCAATTTACAAATTAATCTTACCAACCACAGCTATATTTTATTCAAATATTACAAGAGTTTATGTTACACATTATTTTTTATAAGTAAAGTGAAAATAGTGAAACACGAAACGTTCAGAAAATATTCTTAGAATTTAGGATAAGGGATGGAAATCCGAGAATTATATAACGAATGCCTAACCCTCGACTCTCTTTGTTTAAGAAGGGTATTGCGATATTGTACTAGTATTATTATAAGAAATATGTTTCTATAATACTAACAATAGATCCGACAATGTTGTAATAATAACTTGAACTTTGCATATTTATTGGCATGATTTCAAAAACGAAAATTGTTTGGACGCTATTCCTCGTTAATTTATTTAACAATATATCTGGCTTTTGCGGATAGATATCTGAGTGATGACTTTATTGCATAACAATACATATATTTTTTACAGCTGTCTGTATAAAATAAATGTGATCACAAAGAAAAAAATATTTTCAATAAAATGAATAGGAAGCATATCCGTACTCAACACTTTCATTTCAAAAGTCATATTTATTTTCCGACGGGCAGGTTGTTTGTGAATGAACTTTTGAACCTTTACGCGTTAAAGCCGATTAGGTCACTGAGGGTATTTGAAGTCGGTCAGATGTGAACCGGAAAAATCTTGGTATAATCGATTTGAGGTTAATGAATATGACTTAGACGTTGGTTACAAATTACTTGAATACTATGTTTTGACCCTAATTCAAAGCATTAAGATTTAGTATATAACATATATAACAAAAATGCTTAGAGTAATTTTTGGTAAAATAACCTAGGGATTTGGAGCAAAGTTGAAATATTTTTTTATTAAATGAGTAGCGACTAATTGGTTAACATTTCATTCCAAAACATGTGAAGTACAAACGATGTCGAACTCACAAACGTTTTTGTTACAACAAATTACGTTCGAGTAATTAAGATAATTAGTAAAATTTTAAGAGTCAAAAACAGGTACTTAATTAAAATTCATATTTTAAAAAGGTACCAATTATGACTACTAGATCGTAGCAATGATTTCAGTTCGTTTGATTATGATATATTACAGTAGAGTATTTAAAATATTGTAATTGTGTCAAATATTCAGAGGCATATCTGGCCCAGATACTGACTCCATTTTAATATTTCAAACAAATTTTAAAATATCAATAATGGTTTACATCATTGAGGTCAGTGAGACGATAACGATGTTTTCTTTCAACCCCAATTAAATAAAGGTGACGTGAACTCCTTTTACGCTATAATCGATACCGTTAATGCAAGTTTCATTAATTAAAAAGACCGAGAAAAATGTTAATAAAATTATACGTCCCTAAAATGTATGTAATCATAGGGTCTATTGGTCAAATTAGACCATATCTTTGAATTTCGTCATAAGCTTCAGTGGTTTTCCATACGTCACCGTTGGGATTTGATCGTTCTTGCTCTCCTGTACTGTGGGTTATTGGATCCAAACTTATCCTTATACAATAAAGAATAGTTCGAATTTTTGCTTTTACAACGCGATTCGAGAGATTCAAAGGTTTTATTTTACATCATTATTGACTTTATATTTTCTTTTTCACAAAACTGATTTTTATAAACGCTCTTCTTTTATGAATCGGTATAATGGGATAAGGGATACCTGTATGCCATATGGTTTTGTCTAGACGTTGATATAATTAAAATTTAATAAAGTCATATATAACTACAATTGTACGCTTGTTTACGAAATAAAATGACGAATTGTTAGTGATTTTATAAATTCTTGTACTTAATACCAGTATTGTTGAATCTTATTGCTTAGCTTTGTTGGTAATTAATTATTTCATTTTATTAAATTGATTGCGTATATATGTATATGTAAATATTTATTGCGTTATTTCATTTGCTCCAACTATGTACCCCAACTATCCACATGTTCTCCGGCCTCACGATTTGTATGGCAGAAATTGAGTAAGGCATTTTCCGCATTGTTTTGCAATAAACAATATAGTTATAGGAAAATGATAACAATAATAAAATCAACTCCGCTAAGTTTATCATATATGTATGTACATATTTATATTCAAGATTAAATCAATTGTTAAAAATTTTAATAACTATTTAATAATTTTAATTTATGGTCCATAGAAATAAATTAAATTGAATAAATTTTATCAATTTTGCATTGATCGAATAATCACCATCAAATAAACACACTAGTAAATAAACTTTATTGCACTTGGTTTAATATCTCCCTCATGTTATAAAAGGAAAAACAAATGTCTTTGTTAGATAAACAAATTAATGAAAAATGTATTTTAATAAATATATATTAATATATAATAGTGTTAAAATTTTTATACTCTATTTTATTACCCAATCCAAATAAGTACCTTATTGCTGGAAGTTTATTAAAAGAATTAATTTAGTTTTGATCGTAAAATAGATATAAAATAAACCTCAATGCACCGTATAATCTTATTGTAGGAGGAAGTTGTATTTTTCTTTGCAATTCCCACAGGAATTCCTGGAAACACTGTATCCTGTCACTCTTGCTTATAATGCGAATGTAATGAGATCCCATAATCATACACAAATCAGATAGATTTAATAAAGTATAGTTAAAGAGTAGTGTGATCGAAATATCTAACGTTCATTCTGGTAAATAAAAATTTAGAACGAATTACTTCAGTAGCATTGTACATGAGGGTCTGTCCATGACACCGCAAGAAACAAACCCATAAAATGATCCTGCTCTGGTTTCCATTTATTTCAAATGTTATTTCGACGAGAGCTATTTGAACAACATCTGTTCCGGGACGTACTTTATATTCTAAAATGCTATCGGAAGCTAAGGTGTATGTTTAAAATTTAAGAATTAAAATTAAAAATAGAAAAGCAAAATATTTTTCTCAATATTGTTATAAATAATATAATTTTATTTATTTTATTGATCACAACAAGTTGTAAAGATTTTAGGGATGTAAATATCTTTTAAAAGTTATTTTAATTGTTTATCTTGAATATCATTGCTTCATATTTAATAGAGTTGCTTCTGGTGTTTATTATCGGCCTTCTCTATGGAGCTCTAATTATTAAAAAAATATTAATTTATTAGTGGAGCACCTATTACCTACTAAAATAATAATTTACAAGCCTAAAATTTTTTGTAAAATTTAACACTAAAATTCTATCACAATGCCGAGGGGAGTTTTAAAACAGCAAGTTTTTGAATAATGGAGGTTTTACAAGGAGGTATTCGCAATTTCATAGTTATACAAGGCATTCCATTTGGCAATCAAATCTGTGAGGTGACCTAGTTCGAACAAGTAGCTAATTTTGACAACGTCGACTGCAAACTAGTATTAATTTGATATAAAAATTTATGCGTACGAAAAAGTTGTTTTTAAGAAACCATGCTTTTAAAGAATATTTCTTGTAAAGATTGAAATGTATCAATGTAAGCACTAACATTTTTCAAGGCCTTTAATATTTCGGTTTTTGGCTATCAGAAAGAGAAGTTAAAATGATTTATATTTGGATGTACAATAATATACTAAAATCATGTTGTTTGCGTATGACACCCATAAAACAGTTTATGTATTTTAGTTTATATTGTATTTCAGTTAATAACTTTCTGTTTCCAAGTGTTTTCAATTTGGGGGGAGGACCTGGCGGAGCAGCCGTACGGTAGACGTACAACGGCAGCGCTTC
>DVQO01000088.1:0-33178 GCA_018231785.1 Danaus gilippus
GGTATAATAGTTTGTTTTTATAAAAAATATGTTATAAAATGTTGGTGAAAAAATATTAGGAACTACTATACTTTGAAATAGATGTCGTAGTATTAACTGAATAAAATTAGAGAGCACATATTAAAATAGGAAACAGACTTAATAATGAACACACAATTTGAATACTTTCTTGGTGTATCATTTATTATTAAGATTTTCTCCAACAAACGCTTATTTCTTTATAAATGCTATTAACAGTAATATGTTGTTAGCCCGCAAGGAGGTCCCAAATTTTTGCCGCGACGTGGCCTGAAGTCTAGACTACTACAATTCAAATCCAATCGGGGGTACGTTATACAGCGATTGGTCAGATCATTTTGATGAAGTTCATTTATATTTATCTTCTTATACATGCCCTCATCTCACTGCCGTCACACCAACAGTCACCTCTTAACTTATGCCATCCATCCGTCTTTTCTTAAGTCTACCTCAACCCTCATATGCATTCAAATTCTTCTTGTATCATATGCCCATACCACGCTAATCTATTACTTATGAATTTAAAACATATATTTTTTTACAAAATGGTCATTTACCATACTATAGTTGGATATGTGGATAAACTGTTTGATTTATGTTGTATCGTCGAGTTTTGTTCACTAATCAGACTATTTGTTATTGATGCCAAGCGAAAGCACAAAAAATATATTATTTTATATGATACTAGCTGACCCGGCATACGTTGTTTTGCCATATAAAAAAATAAGGGTTATGTGTCTTTTTTTATGTCACCTTATAAAGAAATAAAAACAAAAAAAATCGTCCAATAATTTAAAACAAAAATGTAAGAGTGAGCAACCCTTGTCACTTAGGTGTATGAAAAATAGATAGTAGCCAATTCTCAGACCTACTAAATAAGCATATGAAATTTGGTAAAAATCGGTAAAGCCGTTTCTGAGGAGTACAGTTACTAACATTGTGTCATGGAAATTATATAACAACAAACAATGTAATACCAAATTAACATACAAGGAATGTAATATAAGGATTAATACATATTATGCTCGATTCGTTTCAAAATTAAAGTTAATTTAAATTCGATACATGGCATCGTAAGTGCTTTGTCGTTTGGAACTAATTCAATCACCTCCGCTCCACCTTTTATATTATTACTAAGGATATCACATAACATGGTTTCAGTAACACGTGAACATCGCCAGACTTCTATAGAAGCTTATATTCTATGTATCTTTAATACTTTGGTATTAAAACTCATGTTTTTCACTAGTTTCGTATTACAAAGTATATTGTGTGTTTTCTTTTGTTCGTCTGTGGATTATACAAATACAATAACTTCTTACAACTTGTAATAAAACACTAAAATATAAGGTATACAGAGAAAAGATTATCCTTACAAAGTCATAACATTTATTGCTCCAAAAAATTGCTAACAGTCGAATTAATAAATATAACTGACTAAGTACTTAATAAAAACATTGCTACTTAGTTATTCAATCACTGGGTATAATAAATATTACTAAGTCTTTTTTTGTATTGTAACATTTCTGCCAGATAACATATTAAGAAAATACTGTCAGGAATTGCAGAAACAAACAGAACCATCAATAATATCATATATATATAAAGAAAAATTCTTTGACGCGATCTGGACTTATAGCTACAATCTCTTGAATGTCTAATTCCAGTTACTTTCCCAATGAAGATATCCTACTAAAAGGAATAGATAGTTTTAATAATGTTTAACATTCAGCAACTCTTAAATTTAACCATAAAAATCTTTGCAGACTTTCAAATCAACTCAAATTAAAAACCACAAACACATCAATATTACAAGTCTATTTTCGGTCTCTAATATTTCCAGACCTTGAGAATGTCCAAGCTTCTGTCGCTGATTTATACGAGGGACGCGAACTCATAAAATATCTGAAAATGACATAAGAAGTCCACTTCTACTTTATGGCTATATAAACTTAATAATGATTAGCTTTTCGGTTTTTGCGCTAATGTAAAGATAATCAAAAAAAATATTATAAATAAAAAATATTTCAGTTAAATTAAAATTATATTTTTCGGACATATACGTCGTTATTCTTTAAAAAAAAACTACATACTCCTGAATGACAGACATTCACACCTCATCTGCTCGTGATCACGGTTGCTGAAAAGTAACCGAAACGTCGGGAGTATGTAATTTTTTACAAAATTAAACCGATTGGTATATCTGAAAAATATTAATTTCATTTAAATGAATATTCGCGTAAGTCAAGATCTCAAATATCACAGTTTATGCAGCTCGGTGTGGTTCAATAACAATAGGTTTTGAATAAGGTTCTGTCAGTATCGTCTGAGATATTGCAAAATCGAAAGCTCGGGTAAGGAGCTATTGAATTTTATATAAAACAATACTGTCGAAGCAACCTCAATGTCACTTACCTTATTAAGCTAGAATAAGTCTGGATATTCCTCTCTATATAAAATATTATGCTGACAGTGCCTGTCAATATATTGGATGCATAAAGCTGCACTCAAAATGGATTATTACAGAATTATACTTAGCACTTTTTATCTGACTATATAATTCTGGTCATCGATTTAATGTTACTACTTATGGGATCGTATTTCTTTATTTTTATTACGTTTTAAAAAATCTTAAAAAACAAGCCACATTCCCTTGATAGCCATAAACACATGAAGCTATTGTACGAGCTCTCGTTCGGTTCCAATCGTAAGTTTTCTGAATAATAGAACAATCACATGTATTGATTCATAATATTTTAAGAATCACGAACAACGGCGCATAAAGAGTTTTGAAACAGTTTTTGTTAAGTATATTGTTAAAATAATGTATCATTATTTGTAAATAATTTATATTGACCACAAATCAAAGTACATTTTCTGTAAATAAATTTTAGTGAAGTTGAAGCTGGGACATACATATTGTGGTACATATATAGATGTAATAACCTTTATTTTTACATCAGAAAATACTTCAACAACATATTTTTAAGCACACATACTAAGAGCTAAGGTATAACTATTTTTATGACGCTTACTTTATGGTCTTCAAAACCGACATCATACAACAGTCACAAAGATAACATGGAGATTTTACTGTAATATATATTTTTTGCTTTAAATTTTAATATGTATTATACTGTACAAAAAATAACAGTAAATTTTACAAACATTTAAATCTATTTAGCGTTGTTTAACCTATATCATTTTATTCGTTAAAATATTTTCGTTCAAATGTATTAAACTATTTTAAATAATTTATTTTCTGTTAAGTGGCTCATATCTTTTTATCAAAAATACTGTAAGTCGATTTATTATAGAACTATCTTGTAATATTCACATTTACAGGACTTTTTTATGTTTTTATCAAACAATTTTTATTCAGAACAGTTCTTATTGACGAAGATATCATACGTATTTTTGAAATTCTAAATTTATACATATATATATGTACAAAATTCATTTTTTACCCGTTTTGTTTAAATCTAAATGTTACAATAACTATCACAATATAATGGAACAGAAACTATTTATAAAAGTGTTGACATTTTACCAACCTTAGCCAAATGATTGACCTGAACTGAACTGTACCATTCTTTTACTGAGCAACATCTCTTACCTTTCGTTCATGTAATGTATCATTATTATATATTTAAATTAAGCATTGCGACTGTCTTAAAAAACATTTATATACAATTTGTGTAATACATATATTTTTATACCAAACAATTCTAACTCAAATATATGAATAAACAACATAATATATGAACAGTTTAACGAATCCTCTATATATTTCCTCCTTGTTTTTATTTCCATTAACCCAATCAGTGAATAGCGGAGGGAAGGGCAAACCTCGTTTACGAGATATTCGACATACAACGCTTTAGGGTCCAATGAAAAACTCAATTTCGTAACACTTTAAATATTCATCACGACGAAACATCATACATATATATTATAATACATATGTATAGAAAAAGTTAATTATTATCTGACATGATCTGACCAATCGTTGATAGTGAATATAAACCGTGTTTGTTTTTAAAGCGACTATCAAAATGACTGCATCCTACAACAATAATTATATAACTACAGTGCTCATGTTGTTATATCCAAAATTTACTTTAGGTTTATCGCTAATTTTCTATAAGAGGTAAGTTTTATTTTAATTTCACTCATTGTGTTTGTGCACTTTAAAAGAATATCAAAGTCACTCTCCTAATTTGTCGATTTTAATAATTCATTATGAGATCGAATTTTCAACACAAGCACTGTTAATGAGCTATTGTTTTTGATAATGGAAACAGCCATTTTGATATCAATGGCGGCGAAAATTTGGAGGCTGTTCGCTTGACAGCGACAAACTTCGGCTAACAGTAGACGTGAAAATTATTATTAAAACACGACATTAATTGTTGTTTATGTTTGTATATATATTTATTTCTGTCATGAACCGATACAGCGGGTTATTATTGAAAGTTTTCGAACAGCCTTCATTGGATCGCCCTTTTTAAACGTCGCTTGTATTAGCTCCACTTTGATTTGTATTGCAACTGTTCGAAAACTTTGCACATTCATATATACATATGTATGTATACATATGTATATATTTGGCTTTGTATGTGTTTAAATGTGTAGTTCTTTGACATAATGAATCAGTCAGTTTGAATTAATATATTTAAATTTAGGTTTAATACGAAAAAAACTTGTTAAATTGCTTGCATTTAATGTTATTTATATTCTTTATTGTCAAACCGACTGATTCGAATGTAAAAGTTTCATTTAAATGTAACCTGTAATGTGCATCATTGAAATGTCCATTCCCAGGTATGTATTCACAATCGTGAGCTACCTGATCGGTGTTTTCATCTTCGCTACAATAGTTGGACAAGTTGGTAATGTCATTACGAACAGGAACGCCAATCGACTTGAGTTCGAGCGACTACTAGATGGCGCTAAAACCTACATGAGGCACCACAAGGTAATGTACCCATTCAATCTTTACTATTACTATATTGAATTCTGTATGAAAAACCCCTGATTTTTTTGGATACAGCTAATTAAAGCTTCTCCAGTCACTGAAGTAGAAGTGAAGTTTTTTAAAAAAAGGATTCATTAAAAAACACAAAGCCTCCACGTTAACTTCAAGAAAACTTCAAAATAAACGCTTTCATCCACCACGTGCACTTCAACCTAAAAGCTGTTTTACTTGACCTGGTTTACAAACTATTAGTGCCTTTAATACCATCTTAATATATCTGAATTTCACGTGGCTTCATAGAAACTGATGTCGAAATATTATACAGAAAAGAAAGTTGTGTTCGTTATAACTCAAGAACGGCTATAAGGATTTGGCTGGAAATTGGTGGGGTGGTAAATTAGAATCAAGAGACGGACATAGGATACTTTTGAATTCGTTCGACCAAAAAAAAATGCTAATAAAATCCAAAATCAACAACAGTCGAAGGCAAAAGCGAGTGTTATATAAAAAACGAAAAGTTAAAATTGACACTCAGAATACGAAATGCCAAAGACAAGTGGCTTAGAAATTCAAAGCACTGATATTCCACAGACAGTTTCATTTGAATACAATGTTATATTTGTAAAAACTAAAGTAACCTGATAAGTGTTATAATATAAAGAAAATAAAACTCCCTAAGTTTTATATCATCTCATGGTTTCAGATCTAGAGTAAGATTTCTCTTTCAAACTGTCACATTCTAGCTAACAATATATTAGCCTTACAATCACTTTATTATTTATTTTTATATCAAATAGTAATTTATTAAAACAAATTTATAACAAAACAACATTGAACATAGTCATTGTTAGTTACAGCATGTTCTGGCTAGGTCAATAAAGATGTAACTATCGTTTGTAAAGGTACCTGGTGGTATGAAGCGACGGGTTCTTCGCTGGTACGATTATTCCTGGTCACGAGGAAGAATACAAGGAGGTGGTGACATCAATACCGCTTTGGGACTTTTACCTGATAAACTGAAAACTGAACTGGCCTTGCATGTCAATCTTAGTGTACTCAAAAAGGTAAAGATGAGATTAAGAAAATCCATTAGATTATTATACTGTTTCTTATTGTAATTTCGTATTTTCGGTTATTTTTCCTTATAAAACATTTTAAATAGGTCAAGACAGGTAGACGTTAGCGAGAATGAGGAAAGGTGATCGATTTTTTATATTTATAGATACATTAAACATACGTGAAGCAACAGCACTATATATTGTCTGAATTATGTGTTAATGAAACATATGACTATAGAATAACATGAATTCAAAGAAGTGAAATACAATTTACAGACAAACCCGCATATCAGTAGAATTGTTTACAAGTTATGTAGGTTTCAGCAAACGAAGGTATGCTTACTCCAATTTTGGATGGCCAGACTACAAACAGATAGTTACGAGTTCCTCAATTAAATAGTATTTAAACGTACGAGAAATCAAGCCTTGGTAATAATGTATAAGGGCAGTACGTTAATGGTTATCACCTATTCCAGGTCACAATATTCCAGGAATGCCAGCCCGAGTTCTTGCATGACTTGGTGTTGAAGATGAAGGCATATATTTTTACACCAGGAGATTCCATATGTCGTAAAGGTAACGTATGACTGATGACACCCAAAAGTAATTCATAATAAGATTAAAATCACACACGTTTTTCATACTAAAATAAACATTTCTCGAAGTTCGTAACATATGCCTTAGTTCACATTTCTGGAAAATTCGTCGACAAGTTAAGTGAACCCTTTATTTATTTATTTACTTCCTACCGTCGTACGAAAAAAACATTCCTGCGATCCTCAGAGGGGCAGACAAAAACATGAATTAAATAGTACAAAAAACATTTCAGTGTTCATTTTCAATACTTTGTGACTGAAACTTCTATTCGTCAATTCATAAATTTATATTAGAATCATTCATAATAAAAATTATGAATCATTCACTCGGTCTTTGAACGAATGAACAACTCTACAGTTGAATGAATGTAAAATAAACAGCGATGATTCGATATTGTTTCAGGGGAAGTAGCCAGGGAAATGTTTATAATAGCGGATGGCATATTGGAGGTAATATCTGAGACCGGGCGTGTATTAACTACTATGAAAGCTGGGGATTTCTTCGGGGAAATCGGAATCTTGAACCTCGATGGATTAAATAAGTAAGCAATTATAATATATTATTAGACGTGGTTTATATAGTTTATATACATATATGGTTGAAGCTTTGCGTTTAACTACCAGTGGTTGAAGCAATATTGCATTGTTTCGTTACCCACTGTTTGTGTGTGTGTGTGCAACCCACGTTAACATTGCGATGTCTAATATGTGCTGTTGCGATGTCTTAGAACTGTTCTATTCTATACTGTGTAGTCTAGTCTAGTATGTACTATGCGAGGTTTAAGCTGGCGATACTTGTACATTGTTGCAAGCAAATGTATTATTTATTGAGCAAAGTGTTATGTAAAATAATTTAAAGCTGTTTATTTATATGGTATTAAATTTCAATTAATTATTATACATTTTTCACCATTGAGATACATTTTAAATATAACATTTTATATATAACAACTCAACCAAAAAATCATAATATTACTGCTTCCTTTCCCTATTATTCAATAAGACAATAAAGTCCTTTTTATTTATTATAAAATAATAATATATACATACATATATATTCAATATCTTTACAATGTACATATAATATATTCCCAACATTATTCATAAACATCTAAATTATAATAATAATTCTTCCGACCGTGAACAGAATTAACGAATCTCGCTCTCAATTTTCCGGTTTCAGAAACATCCAACGATTTATTTCTCTATCATATAAAATTAAAACTGAAAAACTTACAAGGCTCTTGTTCGTAATTTTTTTAATAGTAATTTTTATACCTTTTTATAGAAATAACTTTAGTTTAGTTAATATTTTGTATCGACTTGATGATTTTCATTATTTTTCAAGTTTAATTCATATTTCAAAGCCCGTTTAAGTTAAACCATATTTACAACAGTTATTTTTTATTTTTTTATCCATCGTTTTGTTAGTATCGTGTTATACGGTGTCATTCAGAATAGAAGCTGACTTACTAAGGATATTTATAGCTTGAATATGACATTTCAGATTCTCATAAAATATTTATTGGCCTTCGATACAGTGTTATTTTATGTTCATGTGAGATTATTCGCTGTAAAATACAGTATTAAACATAAAATATGTTCTAAATGCGAGAGGCTCAGTCGTTTTCCCCAACCATTCTTTATGATTTCAATAAAAAATGTATATAATTCATTTTTAGACAATTTTTTTTACTATTATTGATACAGAAAAATAAAAATAATTTCTATCTAAATTATACATTTTGTTCGAACGGTCTTAATAAGGAAGATCTCTCCAATAATACCTGAGAATCCAACTCAAACATAAAAGCTGACCACACACGTACCCATTCCTTCACTAATGAAGACAACTTGCCTTTCCAAGCACTTTTACGAGCACAATTTCGCCGTGAGACCTAATTACTTCTTACTTTTAAAATGAAACCATTGTTGATCATTAAATATATATATTAGTTTTACTACTAACAGTTCTTGTATTTAAAAAAACATTTTTATTCTAATATTTCTGTAATTTTAATGGAAATCCATTCCAAGTTTTCCATTTCTGTAATTTTTTTAACGAAAAATTATCTCCGACAAATTTTCATTACCAATTATTCATAATATTACTATTAAATGCCATCTCAAAAAAAATGTACTCCCAAAAATCTTTAATATAAAAAAAACACTAAATGTCCGATATTGAAAGAATTCATATGAACATGGGAAAGTATAACAAATTAATAAAAATCACGACTACACAATACATTAGTTGTATGTCATTAAAACCCAGTCGTATTTCAAACTCGATCAGGAACACAAAGTGATGGTCCATAAATATTAGGTACATGTACCAACCAATATTACCATATGTTAGACAATATTAAAAATATTCTCTAATAATTCCCAGGCGCACAGCAGATGTTAGGTCTGTGGGATATTCTGAATTATTTTC
The DNA here is from genome assembly GCA_018231785.1 of Danaus gilippus. NCBI lineage: Eukaryota > Metazoa > Arthropoda > Insecta > Lepidoptera > Nymphalidae > Danaus > Danaus gilippus. The sequence goes on from DVQO01000088.1 coordinate 9,088, forward strand.
GTTGTCGCGTGAAGACGTATTGGCGGCTATGAAAGATTATCCCGAAGCACAAGAAATATTACAGACGCTGGGCCGAAAAAGATTACAAGAAGCGAGAAATATGTCCAGAAAGGTCAAAGGTGGGTTCAATAGTGTCCACTTGATTTATTACTGCTATTTAAAGTGTCCCATGACATATGTCCTTTTTTCATACTGCCCATCCTGAGAAATATAACAATCAACTGACAAAGGATATTTTTTTTAATAATATTCGATTATTTCTTATGGTTTTAGCCGAGGGTAGTCCGGATAAGGCCGGCGGAGACGATAGCGCTCCGAAGAGAATTGTACACAAGCTACGTACCGACGTTAAAGTGAGTTTAATATTGATATGTGATTTATAACAGAAACTCTACCTTACATATACAACAATAAGTATTATATAACACAGATTTAGAAATAAAAGTTATTTGTAAAATAATAATTTTGATATTAACAATAATCCCTGTCCAAACAAACATTCACAAAGATGATGATGGTGGGCACTGCACTTAAAGTCACTCATCAAAACACTAATATCGAATACGACTGAGAGTGTATAGGAATATAACACACAACCTTAGGTTCTCTAGCACTCAATCGGGTCACTCTGAAATCGTATCAGATTACATACTATACATTTAATTCAACTTTAATAGAAGCATGAATGAAACTTAAAAAAAATAACCAGTTAATGTTGGTGACTTCACATACCTATAATACGCCAGGTCATGTTAAACTTATAGCAGATTTTCTTTGACGTACTTATAAGACATACTAAATATCCTTGTCATAAACCTCATTGTCCCAGGGCATCCGTAACGCTATCCGGAGTCGTTCCCGAGTAGGTCGACGATCTGGCGAGTCCCTGGAGCTAAAGGCCCTTGAACCACGACTTAGACGTATGACTCGAGTCCACAGTGACGACTCACAACAACAAGAGCAAGGATCACATGTCAGTAATAACTGGCTACATTAGTCTTGTTGATGCGAAGACATGTAGTTCGTCAGAAAACAGGATTTTTTTAATATGTCGTTTATTTTCAGGAGAACGGCGAAACCACATCTGAAAGCAAAGATGGGGAAAAGGCTATATCTCCAATTGGAGCTGGCCTACCGCTACTATCTCGCCTCAAACTTCTAAAAGAAAAACAGGTACTTATTGCTACCACGCTCTTTATAATAGCTTATGTGAACACGTAAATATTTACTTTATTTTCATAAGGATCGTGAAGAAAAAGTGGCAAATCAAAGACTCTCCACGTCATCAGTAATATCACCTCCGCCGACGCAGCCTATGCCATCGACGAGTTCTGCTCCAGACGAACCTGAAGTTATCGGAGCTGGTCTGCCTCTGATACAAAGACTTTTACTTCTGAAAGCTAAAGAAGATAGAGAAAAGAATCTATTAACAACACTTAGCAATCAGCCCTCTAGCTCAGAGACGATAAGTCCGTGTTCACTTAAAAGTCCTCTGAGCCCAACTGTCAAAAATATAAGCCCGATCAGAAAAGGATCCGATTCCAACTCTCCTGGAAAATTACACAGCCCTACTTCGAAGAGTTCTAGGAAAAATTCGTCAGGATCCAGTGATGGAACTTCGAAACCTAAAGTCAGTTTTAAGGACAGAATCTTGCACGTGCAAGGGCATGGACCGTCAGTTTCTCAACCCCCTAATAAAGTTGCTTTAGAAAGCACGACCATTGTCATCGAAACGACCCAGAAATCTGACAGTAATTTAATATCCATACCTCACTCAGTTGTGAGCAAAATAAGATCACCGGCCAAATCTGTCGGATCGAGCTTCCGTGATAAATTTAAATTATTACAAGGCGGTGGATCCGACAAAGAATCTGACAGCTCTTCAATCGAAAAAATTAAACTTCAAAATATAACACCTGAAGCTTCACAATCAAAAGAGAGTCAGGAAGAATCCAAAAATAAAAAACCTTGGAACAAACTGAAAAGAGCTGCAATTTCAAGTGAAACTAAAAGCAAATCTATATTAGATGACAAAACTGAAAGTGAAACTGAAATAATTGAATCAGCTGCAGGAAATCTGGCAGAAGGAAGTGTCAACGTTTGCATTCCTATCATAAATACAACAGAGCTCGTACGCGTAGACAGAGCTAATGCTGAAAGTAGCTTCGATGGTATAGCAATTGATAAGGCTATAGTCGTACCAGAAACTTCGAAAGGCGCACTAGGGAAACCTGTGGATCTACTAACATTGTCTCCCAAAAACCTAAGCAAAACTACGGATTCAATAACCAGCTCTGAGTGCTCAGAACTAACTAAAGATAAAAGATACAGATCTATAGATGATTTATCACCGGAATACGGAGGACTGCCTTTCGTTAAAAAGCTGAAAATTTTAAATGAGAGGCAGAAGTTGGTAGAATTGGAGAATGTCATCAAATTCAGGAGCTCAAGCTTAGACAACACGAGTTCATCAGAAGACTTACTCGGTGACACACTGACGAGAAGTCACTCCGAAAGCAGCACCATGGATAAACGTAAATATAAAAGGAAATCTCTCGACTCAGTCGGGAGTCACGAATCCAATGAAACTTTGGAGAGACGAACACTTAAATCGATATTAAAAAAACTGTCAGAAGACGTCACGCCAGCAGAGAGTCCGGAAAGGAATAACGAACTTAAAAGATTAATAAGAGCCCCCACGATAGAAGGTTACGCTGCAAGACACTCCAAATTCGCTAAGAGTGTCACTTTCAACAGACACACGTTACCATCTCCACCTTCTAGTGCTTCAGAGATGCCCGACGATGTTTTTGAATTACCAACACCCATTGAATCTGCGCCATTAAAAGAACAAGTAATAACCCCGGCAGCTGAACAGCCATTTACGGAAACAGATATAATAGAACCGGAAGTGAGGAATGATTACAGTTTACAACAAAACATCGATCCAACATATGATTATAAATCACTTCGACCTGGGGACATAAGAGTACCGACACCGAAGAAAAAACTAACCATAATATCAGCGGTAGCCAACCAAAGAAGTCTATGGAAAGGTAAAGGATTTATACATCTCAATAAAATATATACATATACTACAAATGCGATTAACCAAAATTTTTTTCTCAGGTTCATTAGAAGAACAAGAATATTACGGAGAACTATTGCTAGGAATAAAACAAGTCATGCAGAGTCACTTGCAAGAAATCCAAGGAAAATTTCGTGAAAGGTATTAAATATACAAAATATTTTGATTTAATATGATATGATCTCAGGCCAATGAATACAAATTATGTTACAGCTTCTGTAGCCTTGAAAACGAGGTGAGGAAGCGAGATGAAATCATAAGTCAACTACAGAAACGAATACAGGAATTAGAAAAACACGGTCTGTCAGGGAAACTGGCGAGTTCTGAAATAGAGATTGAAGAAGACATACAAATGAGGACTCAGTCGAAGGATCCTAGCTCTGAGAGCGACGACGGTATCGACGAAGGATTCATGGTGAGTTGTGAGCGAAACATTATATAACATGTACTCAAGGTGTACAGCAATATATTGAACAGCCTCTGCGAATATTATGTATAAAAATAATTTTAACTTAAAAATATGTATATACTATATACCAATTTATTAAAGTTCAAGCTAAAACTTCTTTAGGCGTAATTCGTTAATCCATTCAGATAACTGATGTATGAATAATATATGAACATTTCCATAATGTCTTTTTGAAGAAACAAATATGTTTTATAACACATTAATTTCGCTTATAAATCAACGTATTGTTTAGATTGAAAAATAAACAATAATTATTTAATATATTTGTTGTAAGTAACAAAATATTCCAAAATATTATAATAAGATATGCAGAGATTTTGCAACTTGAAGTTATCGTTCCATCTAATTGTTTCAAACAAATTAATAATCATAACAAATACAGTCAGATAAAAATTTTAATAATAATATATATTCGAATATTACATAGAAATTATCTTCTGTAATTTTAGTGTCATGAATATACGTTACTTACTATTAAAGTTTATAAAATCGTGGTCAAAATGAATCTTTTACCTTTAAAAGTTTTTTACGATTCCAAAATATACCTGGAATGTTATTACGACTAAAAAGGTCTCATTTGAAAATAACATGACGCAAGAATTGTAAAAATATAAATATTTGCAGGAGACCATCCAAAAAATTTCAATTCAATAAAATGTTTAAACATTTGAAACTCAAATTCAGTGCCTGATAATTATATGTAACGAATAATTAATGAAAACGTTATTTACGAAATATGTTGAGGATATACTACATAACAAAAATATATATCAGAATACAGTAATATTAAAATTTGTTAAATTTGGATTATATGGTTTGTCTGAAAACATTTAAAATTACTTGAACTAAAACAACAATAACCAAATGAGGTCAAATTTTAAGCTTTACCATTATATAGAAGCAAAATTCCAATTTATGCAAAATATATTCCTAGAAATGTACTGAATTGTAACCATAATGCTTCAGAAGTTCCCGTTTAAAACAAATGCTGGGAAAATAATATTGCTGCATTATTAATCGGATTAAATTATTATATAATATTTATAAAACGTACGTTAAATCGAAAAAAGACCTTACACACATAAAAGATAACTTAATAAATAAATTAATTAATTAATAACAGTAGCTGAAACAATGTTATAACAAAAAAATATTATGCGACGCGTGTTAAGAAATAAAAAACTACAATTTAATTTAAAAAATATACAGATTTAATATTAAAAATTATATTGTATAATATGTATATTTTATTCTTATTTTTAAATAAACCATTTATAAAGAAATAAAAAAATGTTATAATATTACTTTTGAAGTAAAACAAGTGAATTGTATGCATCTCTAAAGCTTACAAGTGGTGTATAATTAATGCTTTTGATTTTGTATAATCAGACAATGCTTATAAAATTAACTCACTGTAATGCATGTGGCGCTGCGAATGATTACTCTTATATTAATTAAAAATTATTATACATATGTATATATTGATATTATACATATAATAACAAATAATATGTTTTACAAGGTTTTATTATATAAGTTATACATATAATTAAATTGCCTTTTTTTATTATTATGTCATTGTAATTTGTATTGACTAGGAGATGCACACTCGCATTCTTCACTGTTTTCGTTTCGTTCGAAAAAATCTCTCGGTTAAAGTGGTATGACGCGACCTCAGCGTTTCGGTGCTGAACCATTTTTTGGACATTTGTTCCGTCTTCCGGACTTCAGATTGATATTGGCAATCCGATTTTATTTTTTTATAAAAACCACTATATATCTCACACATAAAGAAAAGACTCGATCGTCCATTCCCGTTAAAAATTATATTCGTGGTTAAACGACCTGGTTCGGCAGTATAGCCTTCCTTAACTTAACCTTTAAACGTACATTTTTGATCGTAGTCTAGACCATTTATATTAACTTTTTTTTATTGTAACATGACGCATAATATTTTCGTAAGTTTGAATCTTGTTTTCTAGAATCTTCTTTTGCTATTTTATTATCTTATATATCTTTCTTAAATATCTTATCTTATCTTATATATTTAAATGAGCAATTGTTTTATATATATATATACATATTTATTGGAATCTCGGAATCGGCTCCAACGATTTTCATGAAATTTATAGTATATAGGGGGTTTCAGGGGTGATAAATCGATCTAGCTAGGAATCATTTTTAGAAAACGTTGTTTTATGAAAAAACAAAACAAAAAGGAGGCGTTTAAAATATGACTCTTCCTGACATCTATTGGCGAATAGTAATACTACTTTTTGCTAATTGCTTTTAACCCTTAACCCTTAAATGAATGATAAAAATATACATTTAAAATACTTTAGTTACAGGGTCATGAGATATTTTTTTCTAAAACAAATGAATTTATGTAGAGAATAAAAATCAATGTTTCAATATTTTCTTAACTGATACTGCATGTCGATAGTTTGGCGAAAAAAAATTATTATTTTTTTTATTTTAAAATAATTTATTTAAGGAATTGGTTTTGAAGAATAAATATGAAAAGGTACTAAGATTGGCTTCTTGTCAACATAGCTATTGGTTCAAATTGCTATGAGGATTCAAACGACATTATAAATTAATCAAAATATGTTAAAAGAAATCTTATTTGTATATTATTGGTCTAAAACGACTAGACTTTGAGGACTCATAATAACATAAACATTTATTAAATGTACCAGTTATTTGGATTCCTCGTCATATATTAGTTTAACTGTTATATTATAAACATTAATTAATAATATCGCTAATAAAAATTAATCAGATCTCATAATATGGTTTGGGATACATATAGCGTCTAGATTTCCAAGTAAACCGTGACTTGGAGTTGGACTTCATCAGTATTATACATAATATTGCTCAACAACAAGCTGATTAAAAAAAATTGTATTACTCAATTATAATCGAAAATAATAAAGTTTTTATTTTGACAAAAAAAAAACCACAAGATTGGGACACAAAAAGAGTATTTTAAACCTTTCACTTGTTATTTTTTTACAGTATTGTAAGAAATTTTTGATTAGGTATTCCACAATTGATAAATTTTAAACGAATGCAGAGTCCTATATTCTTAAATATATGATTACTTATTGGTTATGTACATTATTAAATATGAATGTAGTATTTAATTCACCGTAGAATATGTGGCGTTGCGAATGTTATAAATAATTTTTATCTTAATTACATGAATCAGAAAGTTGTCAATCATTTGATGTCATTGTTAATGCTTAAAAAATTTCAAAGGATTTAAGCTCAAACTTTGTCCAAACTCAACTAGCAAACCCCCAAGTTTTCAACTTTCATACATAAATTCAGCTCCTTTTCTGGCAATAAAATAAGTATATTAGTATAAGTTATAAATAAAATCATAATTGGCTTTAGTATTCAAATTAAGTTTTTATTTCAAAAACACTTTAAAACTAATTCAACTGTAACTACATACTTTAGTCAATCTTTAAACCACTTAGAAGCGAGCATTTATTCATGCATACATACTGCCATCCAAATATACCAACATTATTACTCAATACAGATAGTTACAAAAAATAAACTTAAAATAAAATATATTTCATGAAACAAAAAGACTTATATTAATCAGATATATTTAAGCAATCAATATTTTTATCATTACGACTATTTAAAAACGCGTGGAAATACTAAAATCTATATAATACACAACATTATTATTTATAGCGTGGCGACTCCCTCGATACTGTTTTCACGACATCACCGCCAGAGGTCACTTCAGAAGTTAAAGCAGTTAAAAAGGTACAAGAAGCAGAAGTGTACCAAGAAATCGCTGATGAGAATGTACCAGACATGTTAGAAGGGATAGAACTAACGAAGCTGTCTTATTCTAATATACAGAGCTTGGGTGAATATTTGTCGAATAAGACGGCAAAGTCCAGTCAGCGGGAATTCGCTGTGAGCAAGTCTAAGAGAATGGATCTCAATTTAGACGGAAAAGCCGGTACATATTCGAGGAAAAGAGCGAAGAAATTGAAACAGAGGAAATCTTGGGAGGATCAGAATTATCAGGAATCGATCGAGCTCCAGGATTTGAGGTAAATTGTAGCTATAATTTTTTAACTAACTTATACCTTTAAAGGAACATAGTAGCTACTTTATTAAACTGAATTTGATATAATTTTAACAGACTTAATTATAATTTCCTTCTCCTTTATATTTGGAAGTGTTTTTTATTGAAGAATAAATTATTTAGCTTTATAGAATACTAATATAGTTATTATTATAGGCCAATATCTCCACAAGTCACCTCCGAAGATCGATCTCTCCTGAGTCCAGAACAATCCAGCCTGAAACGGACGCCATTCCACTTTTTCGGATCTCACTTGGACAGCACCAAGTCCAAGATAAAGAAAACATTATCCGTGGACACCGGCATGCATCACACCGGAGAGAAAAGTAAGTGGACCGCTTACTAGATGACAAAAAGTATTTTATGACGCAACAAATGTATACGACACTTTTGAATAGGAGAAAAGTTAGAAGATTGTTTACGAAATGATCGAAAAGTATTTTATTTCCCAAAAATTACGTAAGATATTTTGAATCCTACCTGTATTTAACTCATTAGTTATTTAGCTTCCAAATAAACATACACAGAACAAATAAGGACAAAATATTATAGTAGAAATATAACAAAAATTTTAATAGTCCAATACATTGTAATTCTTTTAAAGTGGACTAAGTATAATTTTCTTATAGAACGCTCGCGCCAGCAGCGCAAGTTCAGCCTGGGATCTTTGTTTGGAAACCGCAGTAGACGACAAGATGTCGAGCTGAATGTAGCCAGTGACACTAGCTGGACCGAAAGGTATAGACTTTGGAAGATCCCCAATATATAATATCCCAATCATTTAGATCCTATTCATCTATCTGTCCTTATCTATTCCATATATTATGAAAGTGATACATATGTATTCAGGAATAAATGAATATCACAGACATTCACATCTCGTCTTCATCACGGCTGCTGCAAAGTAACCGAACCGTCAGGAGTGTGTGGTTTAAATAATAAAATATGATTAGTTTTTAAATATATTAGTTTCATTTAAATGAATACTTAGTCTTAGATCTCTTTGCTCAAGAATAATTGATTTGGTAGTACGTAGTGGGAATTATTTGATTATTATTGTAGTATTATTAAAGGTTTTAGATTGTATGTTGGTTGTAATTGGAACTCCTTAACATATTACTAATTCTGGTACAGTGCATCAACATCTAGCAGTGACTCGGAGTCAATACCACGTACTCCTGGTTTCGAAGAGTTTGTAGAATCTAATGCCAGGAGAGGCAGAAGTTCGTCTAGCGCAAGCAGTTTGCCAATGAAAAGCAAAGGTGGGCTTTAATTATAAATAATTCGAGACCATCACATACCAGAAGATTAATTAATTATTAATTTGATGGCTAACTTCTTGTATATCGCAGGTCAATTGTTTGTTAGTTTTCATAGAAAACTGTTTAAATAAACGGCTTGGTAGTTTATAGTTCTGCTTTCTTAAGTCTCAAGGAAGAATAATTTTAAATCTAAAATTATAAGGGTCACTCTAAAATGTTCTACAATTGATTAGTTTAAGTCGCTTTTCTTTGTATGATATCACTCGCAAAAAAGATTACAAAAAATATTAATTGTTTTATAAGGTACTAACTAAATATACTATATTTTATAGACAGCGGATCCGACTGGGAGGTGATGATGCTCGTAGAAGAGTTAGTGAAGAGAGAACGAGAGAAAGATGATAACAGGAGACATGCTTACGCTCTGAGAGACTTGGAGGAGGTGAATTAGATACCACTATATAATTAATTAGCCTCAAAGATTAATTAAAATTGACAAAATCTATATAAACTTTTTACACTATATTAATAAGTATTAAATTATATTTTGTACAACTAACTGACGAAGGAAAACATCGTGATTCTTGAGGAAACCTGGAATTATAATTTCAAATTATAAGTCTGAAATCGCCAACCAGTCTCGAGCGAGCGTGGTGATTAATGCTCAAATCTTCTCCATGTGGGAAGAGGCCTTTGTTCAGCAGTGGGCTCTGATGATGATCTGATGATGATGATGATGATGATATATTTTTTATTAAAGGAATCCGACACGGCACAACGCGACAGTCTAGATGATTCCAACACTGAAGATTCAGCCTCGCGCAGTCCAACCACAGCTGACAGTGACCCTGCCCTACATGTGTGTACAGATTATATTAAGACTAGCTTTCCGCCCGCAGCTTCGCCCGCGTGGAGTTCGGTTATATCGCGTTTCCAAGAGAACCTTTCAAGAGTCTGGGATAAAAACTATCCTATATTCTTTTTCAAGGTCAACTCTATCTCTGTACCCCTTTAAAATCAATTCGGTGGTTTAGGCGTAAAAGTGTAACAGACAGACAAAGTTACTTTAGTATTTATAATATTAGTAGGGATATGACAGAATATAATACTAATAGAAAATTATTGGCTGAATGAATTTAAACTTTTGCTATGCATGTTTTAGATATAATGCAAAATCCGTCATAAATCTTAACTCCTTTATCTTCAATAATTATGTTGATTTTTTTTGGTTATGTAACCGTTCCTATGTAAAAAGATAATACGAGTATAGTATTATTGTTGGCAGAATACAATTAAATATTTGTTTTTTGGGTATAAAACTGCTAATATGGACGTAAATATTAAGCCCTGTAAATGGTCTGTTTTTGTAATGATGATTTTTATCAGGTCCAACCTGAACCGGCAACTTCAAGTCAGTCGAGGGGCCTCATTCTACGAGCATCGAGCTTGGACCGCGACTCTAAAGCGACATCATCACAACCAAGGAAATACGGCTCATTGAAGAGCTGCAGCTCAGACTATAACAAACGGCTATAAACATCACAAAGATATTAAATACGACAATTGTTGTAATGTTAACGTACATTTGTTAGTGAGCTAAGAAACGAACGAGAGAATCCGAATGGCATACAAAATGGCGGCCAAAATTTAATTGGCGTTCAATTATATTCATCTTAATCATTATTCTTTCAGATATATTAATGTTTACCAAAATAGTAGCCGCATTAATGTGGTAGGGTTTCAATACTTATATATGTTAGATGTCGATGAAAAAAATATATTGCCAATTTTCTTTGAAATGTGTATTAAAAATATATGGTATACAAAATAGGTGTACAAATGAAATGCACAATAAAAAAATAAATGTTTTTTAATTTACTTTGTAGATGGTATATATTTGAATGTATTTTAAGAATGATTCTTTGTACTATACTATGAAAAAAAAATAGTAGATTATCTTGTTAGTTGTATAATTTCTTATGAGTTGTGAACTTGTCACGAAAACCGATACAGTTTTCGAGTCATGTATCTATAGCTATTATTTCTTTAAGAATTCAAAGCTTCAATGTCACTCTTTTCAGTGTTACCATTAATAAAACCACTGACAGTTTAAGTGGTAAAATTGTTGGCACATAAAATATATTAATAATAATATATTATAAAAAAATCTAATTTATATATATATATATAACAAAGAAACTATCGAGGTACAGTTCTTGAAATATCTGTCCATACATAAGGAGAAGATTTTATATATATTTGTGCCAAAATATATTAAACTAGATTAAGGCATGTAATTAATGTTATTTATTTTATTGTTAAAAAATAAATAAAACGAACTATTAATGGACTATTTAGAATAGTCATAGATGGAATATCAAGACATCGCTTCAGTCTATCCCCTAATCTTTGCAACGTTCCTGTTTAAACCGAATTTTTCCAATATACATATAAATACGTACTGTTTGAGAATTTGATTTCAAATTATATTTTTAGAACTATTAAACTGATTTCAAATCATCAACAATGAATTTAGATAGCTTATATAACGCTAATAAAGTAGTTTTTTTAAATAAAATATACATTTACATGTTAATTGTCAAAATTTATTTAATTTTCTTTTTAGAAAAAAATAGGAACGGACCAACGTAATGGACACACACGTATTTATATATATAAGTCACATTAAAACAGATTTATGTATTTCTTTTAACTAAGTATATATAATTTCAATTCCTTTTCCAGATGAACTTCTCTAGATTAAGATATTTTAAAGAAAAAAAATGTAGAAAACAATAAGTTATGTAGACATCAAAACACTTGAATTATATGTAGTTAGTACAGTAGTTAATAAATTAATATATATATATGTATATGTATATGTAACATGGATGATGTAGATGTAACGATGATGAAGGAATATTAAATAAATGAAATCTATCCAACATTATATTTTATTATTTTTCTATATTTTTGAAATAACCACTCGATCTCACCAATTAAAAATATTATTTTCTTAGTTACAAACCTAAAAAGATATTAAAAACCATTGGACATAATGAATCTTGATAAAAATAAATACATTAGTAGGCACATATCGAAATGATATATGTATGTACATACATTTATGTACTCTTCCCACAAAATAATATCTATGGATTACTTCTGAATAAATCGGCTTTCATTTAACACCATGCAAATATCAAGTGAATTACACTCATGGTCTTTTAGTCGTTAGTAAATGTTATAGGGATCCAACAATAACCGCCACTTGAAAAACGCCTGATAATATAAAATAGCAAACCCAATAAAAGGGAGGCATCGACTTTTAGACCAGCGGAAGATGAATTATTTTGTTGTGTCTTTTATATATAAAAGAAATTGTTTCATATAGTATGTCTAATTCTAAATTTGGTACTTTTCCTAAAGCTGTATATTGCCTATATACCTACATACATATATATATATATATATATTGAAATACCAAATTGTATATTCGTCATTACACTTCAAGCCCCAGCATTTGGTGGAATGATCTTTCTTCTAAGGTTTTGCAAGGAAACTTTAGTAAATCAAAAATTCAGGTTTATTCTGCCGAGAAAAAAGATAAAATGTCCACAAAACACAGTAGGTAGGTTGCAAATCTTATAGGCATCACTGTGAGCACATAAATCTTCAAGAATGTTCTGGAATTTTATAGCAAAACTTTTGCTGTTATAAAGTTTATTTAAATTAATTCTATCCTGAATCAATGGGACTTTTGCTCTACGGATGTTCCATTAGAAGCAACAAGTTTTGTTAGACTAGCATATGTACCAGAACATTACTATTTGGCCCCTATATCGTAATAGTACGAATAAATAAATATTAATACTTTTCGATGCCTTTCTAAGGATAAATAAAAAGTGAAAAAGCAAGCAAGTGATTAAATCCGTAACATTGACCATATTTGGGCAAAAAATATTCCTACCCAAACAAAACATTCCTCAGCTCAGAACGGGTACGCTGTAGCTGGGATATTTTTCACATAACTGGTTAAGCGACTATCAATTAATGTCACCATTGGTAAAGACTAAAGAGACGAACACTCTTAGCATTCAATGGATTCACCATGCGGGTGCTGTGTCCATCGTTACAGGGAGAGGAGCCTCAAAACCAGCTGTGGCATTAGGTATCTTATAGAAGTCTAAAATTGCAGTAGACTGTGTACAGACATATGAATATATTGTTTTTTTTTTTCACAGAAGAAAGCGGAAGGAATTTGATTTCATAAGCATAATATTTTTGCGATAAAGTCTGACCGAATATACGTTTCGTTTTACATCAATATTAATAACGCCATACTTTAAGCTCAGTTGTAGTCTGAATTTTACAAGGTGCTCCAAATTGGTTATAGATAAAAAAACAAGGCAATTTTCATATTTGGCGTGGACAGCTTTCAACATCTAAAAGAGCCCAAATTTGAGTTCTCGTAAAGATAAGGCAAGCGGGTGTTACATTTTTTGATCAGATTAGATGTTTACACCTTCTGAGAGAAAAGTTGCTATAGTAATAAGTAAGAAACATTCGACTCTTTCATTTTGAAAGCGAAACGCAATTAGTTACTGTACTTTAACCTAGCTAATAGCTTACTATTAACCTTAGTTGAGTTACTGAGATATTACCTATTAGCTAGCAGCTACACCATACACGAAATGCAATACTTGTTGCTTCAAGGCTCAAAAACTAGAAGAAATACTTTTTTAATAAAATATATTTTTTTATTAATTTTAAATCTTCCTTTCCTTTACGTATTTTAGAATGTTGCCGTTTAAATACTTATAATATTAATTATTAGTTTATATTCTGTCATATGATAAGAAAATCAATAACAATATTGATATTGCAACACCGCTAGTTTGATGTCAAAGTGAAGAAGTGCAATCAATCGCAGTATTACGTGCTTTGTGTACCGTCATACCGTAGTGTGTGCATAATACAATAGAGCATAAAAAAATATTTTAATTTAAAGTTTAAATATAACTAATATATTAACGAAGTTAGTGTTAGAATATCTCATAACTAATACAATTAAACAGATTTCGGGGTTTATTTTATTTTTAGCTGATCGTTTAAAGGTAAAGAAATGTCGCCTCGTAAGCAACCACCCACCCTATTCAAATTAGCTGTTAGAAGTTCTCTTAAATTTATAAATGATTGTTGTTATGACATCGAGAAAGAATATTCGGAAAACGAATTAAAGAAATATAAGAAGCGCATACTCGCGTTGAAGACTTTCCTCCTGGCTACACTACCAGCCAGGTAAGGGCGAGGGTTTATTGATTTTCACAAATTCTAAATCGTATGCAATCTGGAAAAATTCGGCTGTATTTCATATATTTTCCCCCTCCTTAAGTTATTTTGCGTTATAAATCATAAAATTCCAGGACCCCAGCCATTACCTAGATGTATTGATTTTTCTTCAATATGCAGTTGCGATCGATAAATATGTTCCTGCGAAATGGTTTCTTCTACCTGAAAATGTTATGATAGTCGAATATTTTGATAACAAAGCTCATATATTATTATTTCCATTGATTTGCATATAAATAAATAAAAAATAAATTGCATCTATTCTAGTAATACTAGCTGAAATCAATTGATGCAGTTTTATGAAATCTGTATGAAACACTTTCAAAGGTGTTTAAAAACAAACATTAATTGATAATTGCTAATGTTTCTGAGCATTGTACTTTTGTGCAAAAAAAATAAAAAATATTATAATATAAAATATTCTAGGACATAACAAAAGCCTTTATGAGAAATGTGTATCCTTATCAAACATCTTGATTTTTTTTTTAATTTTGAATGCCTTGACACTTAAATTAATTAAATCTAAGCAAAATATGAGAAATTTTCTGCCATAGAATAAAAACTCTGACAAAACAAAAAATAAATATAAGACTGACCTGTAGCTGACTGCAACAGTTATTGCTCTGCCTTACAAATACTGCTAGTAATGTTAAAGCGCAAAAAGACAAGTGGTATCAACGGTTCAGTTTACAATGGCTGGTCTTTGTCCAGCTGAACAAACATATATATGACATCTTCTGACTTATAACTGACTGCAATAGTTACTGCTCTGCCTTACAAATACTGCTAGTGATGTTAAAGTGCAAAAAGACAAGTGGTATGAACTGTTCACAACTTCCAACAGCTGGTCTTTGTCATATAAATATTATGCAAAAAACTTACCCTTTTTTTATTTAACTGTTGTGAATTGTAGAAAAAATATACATTCATGAGATCCATAAGAAAAAAATACAGAGATTAGAGTATAAACTTGTTTGTTATCTGACTAATGCTACTTTATTTGTTAAAGCAATAGTTTTATTGAAATGCCTAAATTGCAATAAATATCAGTCATGTCTTCATTCTTGTTTAACTATAACCAACAAACTGCCCAACGTATTATTGGCAATTATCGTAAATTGAATGTACTTAACAGGTAGATATGACTATATATATGATATTTTTAAAATTAAACAATGATTGTTCTTCATCATTTACCTTACGCAATTAAAGATTTCTTATTTATAAACTAGAGCTTAAAAAAGCGATTAAGAACTTTGAAAAATATATGTTTATATCTATACATCAATACTCAATAAAGATATTATTTTGCAGATTGTTCGATGCACTCTGCTTGGAGAGAAAATACATCCGTTACCGCGGAGACCCTCGGGTCCAACTGCATGTTCTGATACATCCGAGGATGACCGTTTTCCGCAGGGCGGAAGGTGATACCAGCATCACCCAGCACTTCTGGCTCAAAACCATACCCTGGTTCAGCCGCCTCGTCGTCCTTGATCTTAAATTCCTTTGCACCGACGAAATTCTCGAAGTGGTCGCGACTAAATGTCATTTGTTGGAGGAGCTGAACATGGTCTCTCGGGTGGATGTGTGCAAGTCCGTCATAAATGCTTCGGTTCTTCTCAGGAATGTGTCGGATGTAGGTCTCTGCTGTGTCAGCCATCTCAAGAAGCTGAAGGTCCTCTCCATGGACCCGCCGCGTCACGAGAAGTGCAGTCGTGTAGGTCGTTGCGTCACCCAAGCTGGCATCATCATGCTGATATGCGAGCTGCCCAAACTTGAGGAGCTCAATATAGAATCCTGCGACATAGGGTCTACGTTGATTGGTACGGGCATCAAAATAGGTCCATTGAGTCTTAAGAAGGTGAACTGTCACTTCGCATCAGCGGATGGCATAAGGAAATTGATAGAAATGTGCCCCGATCTACAGGAGCTATCGATCACACACCTCACCACCAACGATAAAGAGCTGATTCTCGCTGAGATAACTTCCAGCAATCTGCGTTTGAATAAACTCAATATGTCTTTCTTCTCCTATACGGATTCTTTGCGCAAGTTGTTACAGGTGCAGGGCAAGTATTTGACACATTTCTCGCTCTGGGACATCGATCAATCCATAACTATGGATGCAGTTGTAAATATCGGTCTCTGCTGCCCCAACTTGACCAACTTCAGTCTGATCACACAGTCCGATCAACTGACCCTTCCCTCATCCCTGAGTCGATCTCATAAAATCTTCACCAAAATCAGGAGCCTAACCTTGGGCAACGAGAATTTCGATCTGGAGAAGGTCATGATGTTCTTCTTAAACCATTCAGATAGGATCGAGAGTCTCGTCCTCAAATATCAGGTGAAGTTAGCTTTCAATGATGTCATTATAAATATCTTAAACAATGGTTATTTGAACAATGTCAGCAACCTTTGGTTAGATTGCACTTTGGATGTGTCTAAAGATGTTGTCATGAAACTGATTCTGAACTGCGATGAGCTGACAACCCTGACTGCTGATTTCGGTGAGGCTTTGGCTGACATTGTCGATTACATTAACGATAACAATCTTAATCTTAGATTGGGAGGCTATTAAGTGTATACATATTATGTATTTATTTATTAATGTAACCATTTTAAACTTACGCAATTATCCAATAATATAAGTTAAATTAACCATGTAATGTTGTTTTATTACTATTTCTCCCACTATAACAAAATAACTCACTTAGGTATTGCTTACTGTCAGGTACATACTTCTGTTTGCATTTTCTTCTAAGTAGAATTTTAAGATTGTTTTCAAGGAAGTATTAACAAATATTTTTCAAAAATTTTTCTTTTCAATATATAAAACTTAATATAAAGGTACTATTTGGTTTGAAATGAAAATTCCATGGTTGAATAAAATTGTACCTTATATGTATTTAGATTTGAAAAGCACAGTCAATGTTGGATAGAGGTTGACAGTTTACAAACATTATTGATATTATTAAAAAATTCAATAATTATAAGATTCCATGCTTATATGCATTTGTGACTCATAAAATACATACAAATTAAATTTTTCTCAAAATTTATGTTTAAAACTGAGAGGTCTTACGAACAATACACTAATTATATAGTAATGAAAACTTTGATTAGGATAAAACAGAACCGGATTCTTACCATTTTGATAGATACATAATATATAAAAAACTTGTTTTTTTTACTTAAATCTGTTTAGCAATGATGGCCAATGAAGTATAAATTGCTTATTTAAAAGAACAATACACTGATTATTCATAAACACTTTTGAATAAAATTAAATGTGTTTTATAAAGGATTTGATTTTCTTAAAATACAAATTCTCAAAGTTAATAAAAGTCTTAATTAGATATTTACTTGCCGAGTAAAAGTGTAATTAGAATGTTAGAAGTAATACCACAATATTGTATTATATTCAAAATTTAAATATTTCTATTGTATTTACAATTGAATGCTTACAAATAGATGATTGTCAAATTTAAATATAAATATGTTTCATGAACTACTTGTGTCCATTTAATAAGATCATTTGTCAAATGAATGACTTGTTATTCACACTTACATGTACTTATATATATTGGACACACCCTTATGTAATAAATGTTATATATAAAGTATGTTTACAGTACATGCAAGAGGAACTTTATAAAACCTAGTACATACATTTTAAAGAAAATTATGAATATGTACCTTACTTATGCACTAACCTTATAAAGCTTATGATAGAATTAAATATAATGAAAAATAATGTATGAAAGATTATATTTCTATGTATGATGATTTTTACATACAAATAGCAAAAGTATATTACAAAATTTCTGTGCGGTTCTTACAATAATGTACTAGCTAACTAATAAATACGTTGCTACTTTATTACATAGAAAATTTGTCACTAGCCTAGCAAATAAATGTAACAGCCATTATATTTATTTAATGGATGGTCTAAAAATGTTTGTAATAATCATTGTCAGTAGATATATCATTGTAATATTTACTTACTTATGTCAGATTTAGATAATTTTGCTTAAACTATTAAATTTAACCAATTAATACATAAACACTAATACTAGCTTATAGTGTTGGACTATCAAATTCTAAGCTATTGCTAAATTGATTTTGATAAAATTTCCTTAAAACTAAAGCATATATTACCTCAAATCTATTGTCTTGTTAAATCTCACATAACACTACACTACACTTCTATAGCCACAGTCTTCATCAAGTCTAAACACTGAATGTCTCTCAATATATGTATATATATATATTGATGTAAGCTCAAGAACTTCACTTTTTCCTGGCTTTTTTACCCCGCACGCGTCATATTGGCCGCGTGCGCGTCGTTTTGTTTATTTGTTAGGGTTCCTTGACCTCTGGTAGTGATTCTTTGTCGTTATCTTTGTCATCGTCAAAGAATTCATTCTTCGGTTCAACCATCTTGTCAGCTTCTTCTTGTGTAATCCGGATGTCGGGGTCCGGCTCTTCCTTTATCCTGTATTCCTCTGGCAAGAAATCACCTGTAATTATTATATATATTATTAGTTCTTTATCTGTTTTAATAAGACTGCAATGGTTATAGTTTTGGATAATTAACATTAATTTTAACTTTAATACTTGAAAATATCTCTCATAAGACTTAACAAAGAGATTAAAGAAACAATGTAATATACTAAATTTTTAACAAAGACATTACCAAAAACATTTCTTTATATGGAAGAAATAGTACACTATAAATATAAAATACATGTGTATATAATATATATGTATTATATAAACCTGGTATATGTGTCATTTGTACAGCGGGGGAGTGTTGACACATCTTCAGATTGTCATAAACATGTTTTGTTATTGCTTCCAAATACTGCTTGCTATTTGCATTTGATGTACTGAAAATATACATTTATATTAATAACATATATTATAATATAATTATATAGTAATATGATGTTATAAATATTTACCTGTTAATTTCTGGATGCAATTGAAAATCTGGTGCAAAGAACTCCAAATATTCAGTGTATGGCAATTCATTCGATATATTTTCATCAACCAATAATGATGTTTCATAGGTCCAACATCTGGCTACATTACGTAGGGTGTATCTATTATAAAAACAACAAAATATATATAATAACAATTAAACATATTTTCTTTATATTAAAAATTAATACTATACATCTTAATCAAACACTTACCCACCACCTCCCACAACTAGAGTCGGCACATTCAAGTTCTTAACAAACTTCACACATTCCCCATGACCTCGAGTCGATAGTGAGAAACAGCCGAGTCTATCACCGGCTAAAGAATCAGCACCACATTGAAGAACAATTGCAGTGGGACGGTAAAACTCCATAACATTTGATATAACCGGTTTAAATATCTACAAACATATTATTAAATCAATAAAAAACTATATACCTAACTAATTTATTCTTATGTAGTATTGAATAAACCTATATTAATCCTTATGTATGTGTTATGCTGGTAGCAAGACTGGATGATGGAACCTAATAGAAGATGTGATCTACCTACATTATGACATACCTACTATTATTTAACAACTACCAATTATAACTTATGTAGTATTGAATAAAACTACTAAATTACTACCTACATTATACTTGAAATACTATTATTTAACAAAATCAACCAAGTATAACTAAAAATTATGAAGAACTATATTCCTATGATAAATTGCCATAATAATATAAATATAAGTTACCTGCACATAGCTCTGATCGTCAATACCCTCCTTTAAGGGTACATTAACCGAGAAGTATCTGCCACTCTCGGCTCCGATTTCATACATATCACCAGTTCCAGGAAAGAAATAGTTGCCGTACTTATGGAAACTAACTGTCATGACTCTATCGGTCAGATAGAAGGCCTCTTGGACCCCATCTCCGTGATGAACATCAATATCAATGTACAGTACTCTCGGATGATACTTGAGCAGTTCCAGAACAGCTATCACTATGTCATTGACATAGCAGAAACCTGGAGACAATGTTATATCATAAAGCTTATTGTGTTTTTTATAAGTAGTTAAAATATTAATTTTACTAGATTTTTGTATTTATTCCCTGATTTGTAGTTTAAATCATGGTTAAATTTAATTCCTGTTAGTCTACAAGAGAAATGTCTATCCAATTTATTTTAAATTGTACAACAACAAATGTTTTATATTTGAATTAAAATGAAATCGTTTCATATTAACAAACAATATTCCATTTTTTATTGTTACATAAGAAGTCTGTGATTTAAGTTTTAGTTGTAAAGTAACTGAAAACTTGAATCAGTGTTATTTTATTGATTAATTTATTATGTAATGTTCAATAATTTTGGGAATTAAGATTGTTTTTACAATGATTCCCTTAAACTGTGAAATTATTCTTTTGTTTGATAATAAACTGTAATTATATAACAGTTATATACAATGCTTATTATCTCAACTAAAGTCAGGGCAAATCAACAAAATACTCTAGAAGAAACAGATTCAAATAGTTTGTATTTAGACTTCTTAAGTA
Source organism: Danaus gilippus (assembly GCA_018231785.1). Classification (NCBI taxonomy): domain Eukaryota; kingdom Metazoa; phylum Arthropoda; class Insecta; order Lepidoptera; family Nymphalidae; genus Danaus; species Danaus gilippus. Next base: position 29,915 of record DVQO01000088.1, read on the forward strand.
TATTTTCAGTTAAATTTTAATTCAATATATATGTAATACCCACCGGATGGTTCAAATTTCTTAGCATGATGCAATCCACCCGACCAGTTGATGGCTATATCGCAGGCATTGTTGTTTAATTTCATGGCACCTTCGAGAGATGCTCCCGTGTACATGGAACAGAAGTCGAAAAGGCCTTCAAATACTGGACAGTCATCACCTACATTGTAGTGCAGTAAATCCTTGGAATATGCTGGAATTAAAACACTTTTGTACAATACTATTAAATAAAATTTAAGCCTTACTTTATGAAAAAAAGAGACTGGTGATGCACATAATAAGAAAATGGTAGAGTATGTAATTCTAATATAACTTACTTTGAATATTCTGCGGAGTGACATTCTGAAGGAATTCTATGTAATCCTCGCTGTGGAAACGGCACATATCATGAGCACTCGCCCGATACGGCCTATAGACTTGCATCTTCTTGTGGAGCCCATAATTGAGAACGAGGGAATGGGTGACCGAGAGCCTATGCGGCTTCATGGGGTGTCCGGGTCCATAGTGGAAGTTCCCCACATCAGGGTTGTAAAAATACGCAACCCTCTGCTGACTCATAGTGAAACAAACACGTAATCTTTTAAAATCAATATAACACCTAGAACTAATGCAATAAATACTAAACGTTTAGTTAACTGGATGTCCCCTATCATAGTTCTAAATGCATATAATCGCAAAGTAGATTCACTTCAGAGATATTTATAATTTGTTGTGAAAAAAAAACAAAGCATCTTCTTCTTCTTTAGTTAGTGGCGTTTCCTTATAGATTTCGCCAATGTCAAAAACAAAGCATTCCATCGGCATTGAGCAGAGCATAATGGCGGCGCGTCAAGTAGACAAGTGACAATATTTTATAGACTACTAATATATGATATTAAACTTATATTCAAAATTAAAATTCTTCAATTTATTACAAAATGCAAATAAATAAAAAAATAAAGAATCGTAAGTTTAATTATGTATTGTTTTTTTTGACTATTTGTTAAAATCCATAAGGTATAACAAAGTTGCTATGGCACTGAAATGTCAAGCGACAAGCACCATCATTAATTGCCGCATCCAATAACTCTTACCGGCTTTATCGAATTATTATCTGGGATCTTTTAAAACGTTCTTCTATCGAGAAAAAGCGCTGTGAACATATAAAACAGCGAAATTAAACAACTTTTGGTAAGTTTGGACACTTTATGTCTCTTAGAGATTTTTTTCTTATTAGATTAAGCTTTAAATGTTCCGTTCCTATAAATACCTGAAACTTTGAACTGTTCGGCCTATTTGTTGTTTAAATAATTCATGCATGCTGTTACGTAACATATGGTAGGGAGATTGAGTAGTTTAAAGTTGTTTTTCTGTTTAAACAGTCTTATAATTAAAGGAGATTCATTTTATGTGTGTATACGCAAAAGGAATCCACTAGTTTCGTGGAAATTTCCAGTAATGAATGACAGTTTTCGCATACGAATATGCCGCATATTTTGTCATTGAAATAACTTTATTAAATTCAAATTTACTTTCCCCTTTATCTATAGCTATTTTTATCTCATTATGTATATTAATATTACTTACCTATTTTAAGATAAAAAATAAATAAGTTATGTACCAATCTGAATTTCTTTATACATACATACAGATTATTTTCTACTCATTGTAAATATTCTTAATATCATAAATTTGACTTAATTGAATTATTAATTCATATTGCTAATAAAAAAATATATACATTCATATAAGATATTAAATAAAACATATAAAAACTGCCAATTATGTATTCAGAATAATTATTATATTTATTCATAGACTTTTTATAATATATATTTAGTTACCAGCCGTCGAAGTTCAGTTTAGTGACCCATCACTTCATTAGTGACTTAGTAAAATGATAGAATGATGGGATGCAATTTATATATGATGCCTTCAATTACAGTATCATAACATCCTTTGCATTAATGAGTTAGTGGTTGTGTTACAAAGTACTGTCGGGCACACAAGTGTTTATTAATTTACATATTTTTCAGTAAACTAAAAGACTTATCAGAATTTGTCACTATTAATATGAAGAATAGATATGTATGTATACCACTTATATATTAAAATATTATTAATTTGTTGAAATTCTATAGAATGATTTACATAAAATGTATTTTCTGTTTAAGTGTATGATTAAAATTAATTTCAGTATCTACTTATATTTATGTATATGTTAAATGCACTTTTCCACTTGTCTGTACATGTGGCGACCGGTTCTTTTATATAGCGTCGCGTTATATAGAATGTGTTCAGTTGTGGTAGAGCTATCGAGACGAACAGTTGTTAGAAATGGGAAAGTTATTGAGATTTGCGATACTTTTGTTAATAGCAGACAGCACTATGGTCAATTTTAGGGTGCTAGCAAGAGCCATGTCGTCCGTCGCTAAGGCTTTCGAGGCGAATGCTGTGGTCCCGGATGTTGTACCGAAGGCACCGGAATCTGAGGTCACGGTAAGTTGGTCAGTTAGTTAGTTAATTAGTGCTAACATTAATCTTAATATAATCAAAGGTATGTACTTATGGTTTTATATTTTAATGTCATGGTCTGTAACTGCCTTATCGAGTGGTTTTGATAATATGGAAAGAGGTTTTATTGCATAACGGATATTTTTTTATATGAAATCAATTTGAATGTCAACTGTGTATGAGAGAAAGCTTGTATTCGATTTCACATTTGTTTGAAAAAATCACAATAAAGATAGTTGGTTCGTCTAATACAGATAGAAGCTAAGTGATCGTTTATATAAAGGTGTCCGCAATACCTACTATCAACAAGGCCAACGAAACGAGATAATTTATGTAAACAGATCCACAATGTCGAAAGTAAATTTTTAATCTATTTGCAGTTTATGCATAATTAAGATAAGTTATATTTGCGTTATTTCAAAATATCATTGCTACGTTTTTCAAATTTTAATAAACGAAGACAAAATTAAACGTTTTAGTTGTTCAAAATAAATAAGGAAAGTAATAATTGTTATTTGGGTAATTTAAATTAAACTTCTATTAATCTGTTACGAATTAATTCTTATACCCAGAAACAGAATCAGAACTATCATTTTTACTTGATCCCTACAGACTATTCTTGTTAAAGAAGAGATGTTACTTGCGAGTGTATAGAGAAGCTAAATCTCTAATCTTTATATAAGTATATAATTCTTCTGTGCGTGTGTATGTCACTGAACTTCTCTCAAACGA